>LHUT01001175.1:0-21935 GCA_001412135.1 Silene latifolia subsp. alba
TCTCTAGTTCTAAGTATCAACTTCTCCTTTCATCCAAGCATTGTTTAAAGTGTTTAAGAGTTTTAAAAGAAGCTTTCATTAAGCTTAAATTTTGAAATAGACACCTAATTCACCCCCTCCCCCTCTTAGGTGTTCTCCCCCTTGACTCTTCAAATATTTACCAAATGTAAAAAAATAATTTTTTTAATAACTTTTTTTTTAAAAAAAAATTGAGTTTTAGAATTTGGCTCTCAAAATCTTACAAAATAAAAGTTGTAAAAGATACCATCTCATGTCACTACCGTTGCCACGTGTCATAACGTTACTCGCAGTGTATAGAAGATTTTATACACCACAGTAGCCTTTTTGCATCTTGGGGTATTAAGATATGTGAAGATATTATTATTAAGATATCTTGTGAATATTTGATTCTATTGTACTGTTATTGTTTCCATTGTTAAGTATGTATGCATATATTATCTTATACTAGGATAGGTAGTAGCAATTTGATATGATTCTGATCTTGTATAGCAATAGAATACTCTTGTATATATACTTGATATTAGATGAATGGATTTGTACTACATTTTTTTTTTACTATCAATCACTTTCCATAGAGTATCACTCCATCATATTACATGGACTTGTATTACTCAATACTCACGCACTATAATAAGGCTTTCGTCCATATAGAAGGGACCATTATCAAGCACAGTCCTACGATAACGCAAGTATAAACTAGTGTAGCTAGCTTATCTTCTCTAGTAACCAAAAAACCCGAAAAATGGAAGGTGGTGATCAAGTAATCCTTTTCATGGCATCCGAAGGCCAAACTCAAGGCACACAGTCCCTATCTAATGACCATTCCTCCAACAATGCCATGGATCGAACCACTACACTTCGAAAAAGAACCACCCTACGCCGTCTTAGCTTGTCTAAACCTAAAGCTCGAAATGTTGAGTTTAACCTTCGTCGTAGAATGAGTACTGTTCTTGGATCTGATCCAGATCTGGCCCTTTTTGAAGAAGACGACAAGGGTAAAATCAATAACCCTTCTAGTAGTTCAGATATGTCATCTGATGATGAATTTGACGATGAAGATGATGACGACGATATTGGGAGTACTTACCACAAGATTATGAAGAAAAAGAAGAAGAAGATCAATTGCAAGAGACTCATAGAATGGTCTCTATTTCTCATCATATTGACATGTTTGATACTCTCATTCATGGTAAGGTCATTAAAAAGCCACCTTGCATTAGGGCTAAAGCCTTGGCAATGGAGCATGATAATGATGGTGATCCTTAGCGGCCGGCTTTGCTCCGGATGGGTGGTGGGTTTGATGGTATTTCTCATAGAGAGGAACTTCATGTTAAGGGAGAAAGTGTTGTATTTTGTGTATGGATTAAGAAAAAGCATACAAAATTGTGTGTGGCTTGGACTTGTTCTATTAGCATGGACATGTGTGTTTAATGCTCAAGTTCATAAGAAAAATAAAGTGGTGAAAAAAGTGTCACAATTTTTAATAGCGGTTCTAATAGGAGCAACTATATGGTTGATCAAGATTGTTTTGGTTAAAACTCTTGCTTCTTCTTTTCATGTTAGAACTTACTTTGATAGGATGAAGGAAAGTGTTTTTCATCACTACATACTTGACACTCTCTCAGGTTAGTGCTTCGATTCTCTTCTTGCTAATTTACTCATTTTGTCTCAATTATTTATTTACTTTTAATTTGTTTATGAGAATTATTTTAATGAAAAGTAAATAAATAATTGGGATTGAGGGAATATTTGTTTGGGTAAATGAATTGTTTATAACTTGATATTCAAAATAAGATAATACGGAGTACTCTATAAAATTGTCGAAAGTGTGACGATTGACACCTTAGTCTCGGACCATGGCACAAAAATGCTTCATCCGATGTCTCATATGCTCCTTAACTCTTATACGGAGTATAATCTTATTATGTCAATATGGTGGATTCGATGATACTCAACAATCACTGTTTTTCCTTTGAATTAGATGATGGTTATTGTTTTTGGTTATTGATTGAGGAGACTATTAGTGTTATTAAGGTTGTAAATTATCTGAGGCTTGCTGAGTCCTTAAAATCAGCTATGTCAAAGCTCGGTACATGCTCGGTCAAAACGATCTCGAGCTGGTTAAATCCGAGTCAATACTAAACTCGGCATGACTAGCTTAGCTTGAAAGCTCGTAAGTATATATATTATATAATATTATCTTTTAATATTTCATAATATTATTTGTTTTCAAAATTTTTTTTTTTTGGCTGGACGAGCTTCAGTGGTGGAGCTAGGGGGGTGGCTAGCAGGGACGCTCGCTCCCGCTAGCGGATAAAAATCGTAAAAGTTTTAGTTAAAATTTTCGAAATTTTTTCGAGCTCCCCTTATACAGGTTATCTGTTCGTCCCCACTGAAACTTTTCGCTCCCTGCTGGGTTCAATTCTTGGCTCCGCCACTGACGAGCTTCTAGCCTAATTTGAGCTCAGGCTCAAAATTACGAGTCGAGTCGAGATCGAGCCGAGCTCATTCGTGTTTGAACACAAATCGGCTCGTTTACGGCCCTAAGTGGTAGTGTGCGTCATGTTGTATCAAGACAAAGATCTAGTTAAACAAGTTGATCATATTCACTAAAACTTACATGTCACTTCTATATACTATATATCATGTCTATGTGTGTGACATGATAGATTACCAAGACTTTTGAGAAATTATTTTGGTTGCCCATGACAAAGTAGGTATCTAGACCACATCATTTCATCTAGAAACAAAAAGATTTAAGAGCTTTTGTGCATGGTCGGACAATATTATTATTAACGGACCTCCATTGCTAAATGGCATGATATTGAACTTTAATGTCAATTATCTAAATATTGTTAAATTTACTATGTAATTTTTAGTATTTTTTTTAAAATGGATATTGTATTTTTGATGTCTAAGTGAACAATATCGTATTTCGACTGGAGGATTATTCTCATAAATTATTAATTCAGTAAACCGAATATTTCAATGACGGATGCATGCATGCAGGTCGGCCAATGGATGAGACACTATGGGAAGAAGAACACAAAGAAACATTAAAAAAGGGTTCAAAGTCACTGCCAGCAAAATGGAAGGAAGCAAGAAACACATACAAATCATCAAAGAAATATGGAACAAGAAAACTAGACATAGAGAAGCTAAAGAAACTAAGTATGGAGAGTACGACGTCGGTTTGGAGCATGAAGAGGTTGATGAATTACATAAGATCGTCAGGATTATCTACCATTTCTAAGACTGTTGATGAATTTGGTAAAGCTGAATCTGAGATTACTAGTGAATGGGAGGCTCGTTCCACTGCCAAACGCATCTTTCGTAATGTTGCTAAACGTACTGCCAAGTATGTCCTTCCTCTTGTCTCACTCTCACCTTAATTTCTCATCTAAGATGGTCTTAATATACTTTTGACTTTACAACAAGTTTTAATTGGTAAGCTATTTTAATTCGTAATGGAATCCTATATATACCGTGGCAATTTTAGAATTTAGGTATAGAGGTGTGAAAAATCAACGAATTTTAATTATAGAATTACTTAACCAAGATTATCACATCGATCCATACCTACACCGTAAGATCTTTATTTTCTAATTACATGGAGGCTGGAGCCATGGAGGGTAGTAATGGTGAATAAATAAGAAGTCTCATACACATAAGGAGTTCATTAGCCATTGAGTTACACAATAAGGAGTTCCCTATGTAAATTCGGTTTCTAGAGTAAGAAATCAGTTTCATGTAATAAAAAGAAGAGGGGAAGGGGCAACATAGAAACATGAAACTTTACCATTACCATAGAATTCGGCTTATTAATTAATGTGTGCCCTAAATACATACGTTAGAAAAACCAAAATTTTTTGTTACAATTTAATGAATTGATTACTAATTCGAAATGAATTTTAAGTCTATTATATTAAAGTTTCCAATAATATCTAGAGTTTTATTTTGAAGAAGATACATAAAGAGTGGATTCCCCACTAATTGGGGCCTATTGATTGGGATTGTAGTAGAACATTAGGCATACATACATAATTAAAAAGTTGAATAGATATAAACTTTCTAGGCATTGTGATATAGCACTATGAACAGGTACTCCACTTTGATAAACTGTGTGTGGTCGCTAAATTCCACTTTCATCAATGCGCTGCTGTGATCGAGTTATTGGAAATGCATTCTCGTAACTAAAAGTTTGATAACCAAGTTTGGAAATGTTAGTGATTGCATATAAACAACGTGGAAGTACGAGGGAATAATTCGATTAAGTCCACTCTATGTACAACACAGCCATAACATGGTGTTAAAGGTATGTACAAGCAAGTGCAAGGATACACTTTCTTGGAGTCAAAAATAAAAGGATGATTTCATGAAGAGTGTATCTAATAGAATTATGGGCGTACTCCTCCCGTCTCGGTCATTTGTTTATCAATGATAACTGTTATTCTGAGAAATCATGCCGTATCTTTTGACGTACTTTAAAACCGTTGTTACAAGTTTATGATAATGGTTATTCTGAAAAATCGTTGTCGTATCTTTTGACAAAATTAAAACTTTTGACTACGGTTTTAACTTAATCATTGTCGTTATTAGGTTGGATTATATGACAACGTTATCCTGTTCAAACCGTCCTTCAATTTTAGTTGTCTTTGCCTTTATTTGTTATAATAAAAAAACGGTTTGAGTTTATAATCTCAAAGTCATACGATGGTACTGCGCTCACATGTAAAATATAAACCCTATACATTTTTCTTTTCTAATGTGAGGTACTCATTGTGTATATGAGAGGGTGATACTGAAATTCAGTATCACTCGATAATACCTTGTTTTAAGAGATAAAGAGTTGTCTAGTCTTTGTAAATGGGTGAATGAGTTTATTTTCAACAATGTGCACGACTACAGCAAAACTAGGGCTAAGCAAAAAATATCTGATCCGATTTATTTTCCGAATCTGATCCGAAATCCGAAAAAAATCCGAATATATGGATACCATTTAAATTGGATATCCGATCCGGTTTTTTCCGAATAAACTAGAGCGGATGCGGATTTGTGATTTTCTTAAAATCGGATATCCGAATCCGATCCGAATTTTAAAAATTTGTATAAAAAAAAAGAAGGAAAACTTTATATTTCGTTTATGCGGTTTTTAAACTAATTTTGAAATTTGTAATAAAGACTTGTAATTTAGGCAAAAAAGACTTGTAATTTATGCGATCGATACTTGTAATTTATGTGATCGAAAACGTTACCTTTTTTTATAGGGGTTGCAAGATGCGAAATAAACCGAAATTGCCTTTAGTTTTAGTCTGCCAATAGCCCAATAGGCCAATAGCCAATACCACCAGCCTCAGTGAAATTTTTATTTTACATTAAAATCCGGATCGAATCCGGTTTCCGCAATCTGGATCTCCGAATTTTTGGATTCCAGATTTTTGAATATCCGAATTATTTGGATCGGATGTAGATCAGGAAAAATGAAAATTTTAAATTCGGATATCTGATCCGGTTTTGAAATCCGGATCGGATATCCGGTTTGTTCAGCCCTAATCAAAACTATTATATATGTTGATTGTTTCTTTTCCCAATTTATGACGTACGCCGTTTCTTACATGGGTAAGAAAGACGTCATCACATGTATGAGAGATAAGAAAAGTGTAGGATAATAAACAAATAAAAGTTGGATACAAAGCCTCCTTAAAAAGGCCAAGGTAGACCTTTATGTTATAGAATCCAATTTTAACATACAAGATTGCTGGAGTGATTCATCATATGTCATATGTCATATGCCTATACATTATACAAACATTTTCATTATGTTCTTTATGAGTGGAGACTGGAGAGGGCATTTTTGTTGTATTGGTTGGGAGCAAGGGACCAGCTCATTCCTCATTTCACGCTTGACACTTGTCACTTGAAGATTTTACATACCACTTCTTACGACTTGGCTACTTGTGCTTCAGCCTTAAGGTTGAGTTAGGCAAAACTAACTCGATCTGCAATAACCCAATTTGAAACCGACTCGTATCAGAATTAAGGACCCGAATCTGATACGAGATTCGAATTGACCTAACCCTATTCAACCCAACTCGAATATTTAACCCACCCAAAAATGATCCGAACCCGAAATAATTCTACCCGACCCGAATTTTTGCAAACCAAACAACCTAAACCCAAATTAACCTACCTCATGTTAATGATACAAGTCATTCAAGTCAACTCTCTTCCAAATGTGGAACAAACCAAACGTGATTCATCTCAACTATTCTTTGTATTTAGTTAGTTTGTTACCTACTTTAGCTCCACTAATTATGGTGTATATCTTTGCTAAGTTAGACCTAGTTTAGTTTATGTAAATTAGTATATATATAACCCTATGTAACTCTTTCTAATTATCAATACAATTCATAATATTCACATATACTTTACATGGTATCAGGTTCTTATCGATCCTATACTAACCACCTTCGCTGCCCTTCTCAACGACGGTCTACCCATGGCAACCACCAACACCCAAATCCCTAACTCGGCTGAACCAACCAAGCCCCTCCTCTCTGTCTCTTTTCCGTCTTGCACCAAACTAACCCCTACCAATTATCGAGCATGGCACTACCAAATCAGCCGTCTCTTTCAAGGCTTCCGCCTCTTCTCCTACCTTGATGGCACCACCAAAGCACCACCCAAAACCATTACACCTGCCGCCACCACAGCCAAACCCGATCCCGAACCCATTCCTAATCCTTCCTATGAAACATGGTTCCGTCAAGACCAATTAATATTAGGTGCTCTTGCCGGAACATTAGATGATGCCGTCACCCCTGTCCTTCTCGACGCTAACACGTCTCACGAAGCATGGACCATCCTAGCCACCACCTACGGCAATCCATCCCGAGGACATATTCTTCAATTGAAGGATCGTCTTCGCACCATTTCTCACACCGGAAAACCATATCCGAATACATGCTTGCTATTAAAGCGTGCACCACCCAACTTGCACAACTCGGCAAACCAGTCGATGCCGAGGAAATCACCACTCACATAATTAACGGCCTCGACTATTTATACAAACCCGTTATCGATGCCGTTAGAGCTCGTGACGTACCCATTTCATTTGAATTATTCCATGAAAAATTAATTCAACATGAATTAACCATTCAAAATCAGCCTTCCGCAAACACCAACACCGTCTTTAACCCCTCCGCTCATGCTGCCTATACCCGACCTTTCTACAACAACCACAACAATCACCGCTATTCACCTTCCAACACCACCAACCAACCACATCCACAACAACAACACACCAACTTCCAGCGCGGCTCGACCAGCACCAACCCAAATCCAAACCCGTTCAAAGGACGTTGCCAATACTATCGTGCTACTGGTCACGTCATTCGTGACTGTCCCGACTTCAAAAGGGACTATCCGAATGTCGTGTTCCCTCCACCTCCTGCACAACAACCACGCCCCACCGCACACACTGCCACCACCACCGCAGGCTCCTCCTCTTTCTATCTCATTGATAGTGGAGCCTCTCACCATATTACCAATGACCTCAATACCCTTGACTTCCACACACCCTATGACGGACCAGACGATCTTGTAATTGGTGATGGCTCGTCCTTGCCTATCTCCCACCTCGGTTCTTTCTCTATCCCTACCTCTACTCGTATTTTACGCTTTTCTAATGTTCTTATTGTCCCACAAATTTCACGACCCTTAATATCAGTTTCACAATTTTGTGTCAATAACCATGCTTATGCCTTATTCTCTTCTACCTCTTTTTGTTTTAAGGAAATCAAGACGGGGGAAACTCTGCTTGAAGGATCATTCGTTGATGGGTCATACCAATGGAGCCCCTCCACCACGCCACCTCAAGCCTTAGCCGCCAATAAGTCCTCGAGTCATTTGTGGCATGCTCGATTAGGGCACCCTTCTGATTCTACTTTGCGTTTATTAAACTCTAGATTTAATTTCCGAATTTCCGAATTTTTGCATTGTAATTCCTGCTTGATAAACAAGAGCCACAAGTTACCTTTTTCAATCTCTTCTCTCAAATCTACAGCACCATTCGACCTAGTTTATTCCGACGTTTGGACCTCACCAATCGTGTCCGACGATTCCTACAAGTACTATGTTATATTTGTTGACCATTTTACCCATTATTTCTGGCTATATCCGTTAAAAAATAAACCGACACCTTACTCACTTTCACCAGATTTAAAGGAATTACCGAAAAAATTTTCAAACGACCTATCCGTCAATTTTATTCGAATAACGGTGGTGAATACATTAAATTAAACCCTACTCTACTCGATAATGGCATCACTCACCTCACGTCTCTTCCGCACACACCCGAGCACAATGGCTTTGCGGAGCGACGTCATCGTCATATCGTCGAAACCGATTTAGCTTTACTCACTCAAGCCCAAATGCCAACTAAATTCGGGCCCTATGCTTTTTCTACAGCTACCTATCTTATAAATCGACTTCCCTCCACCACTCTCACTAACCAGGCTCCATATACACTCTTATTCGGCCAAGAACTCAACTACCACAAACTACGTCCCTTTGGTTGTCTTTGTTACCCGTGGCTAAAACCGTATACTACTCACAAGCTTGACCCCAAATCGATCCCTTGTGTCTTCGTTGGCTACTCCGCCACGCAAAGTGCCTATCTTTGCCTCGATCCCACCACCAATAAAATATACACCTCGCGACATGTCCGCTTCATTGAGATGGAATTTCCGTATCTCAAGCTCTCTGCCTCCTCTCTTGAACCCGTCCATACCCCAAGCCAATGGTGCACTCTCACTATCCCTCTCCTTCCACCGCAGCCATCACCCACCCAACCTCCCATTACCCCTTCCAGTGAGCCAGCCAGCCCGCAATCTCCTCCCTCACCCACTGCCATGACAACTCCAGCCTCAACCCCTGCTATCACCCCACCTTCGTCTCCCTCGCCTCCACCTTCTCCTCCCCCCCCCCCCCTTACAAAAAAAAACAGAAAAANATTTAACACATAAACATTAACCATTAAAAGTAATTGTGTAAGTATAAGAAAAGGGTTATGTATCGGAAGATAAAGGTCGTGGGACACAAGATGGGATACGAAAATGAGACAGAGGATCAGACTCGTCTATATAGGATGATTTTATATTGTTCCATCCATTGTAGTAACTTGGTGATGATGATTAATTACAAAACCAGGTACGGGCTTATTTTGAGAGAAAGGCATTAGCACACTCTCTAAATGACACAAAAACAGCAGTACAACAGCTTCACAAGTTAGCATCAGCAATTGTTTCAGTTGTTATACTTGTGGTATTCATCTTGGTAATGGGCTTGGCAACTCCTAAAGTAGTTGGCCTTGTCATTACACAACTTCTCGTCCTCGGCTTCATTTTCCATAACACTTGTAAGACCATCTTTGAGTGCATCATCTTCGTCTTCGTCATGCACCCTTTCGACATTGGTGATCGTTGCAAAATCGATGGTGTACAGATGATAGTGGAAGAGATGAATATATTGACAACAGTATTCTTGAGGTATGATATGGAGAAGATATATTATCCCAACTCGGCTCTTCTAACAAAACCCATCAGTAATTTCTATAGAAGTCCTGAGATGGGTGATGCCGTCCCTTTCAACATCGACGCCTCTACTCCTATTGATACCATTAACGCCCTTCGCAAGGCCATTCAAAGGTAAACTATCCATTTCACTCTTCTTCCAAGAGTATACATTGTTTAATATTTCGAGCAAATAGTTTACGTTTTCAATCCGACGTGTTCTTATTTGTATGTGATTTGTGAATACACAGCTACATTGACAGCAAGCCGAACCATTGGAACTCAAGCCATAGTATCATAGTAAAAGAGATTGAAGATCTAAGTACATTGAAGATGATGCTTTGTGTGCAACATACCATCAATCATCAGAATTATGGTGAACGTTCCGCTCGTATAACAGATCTTATTCTAGAAATGAAGAGGATTTTTGAAAACCTTGGGATCAAATACCACCTTCTTCCACAAGAGGTTCATGTCACTCAGTCCGGCATCAACAACTCGGTTCCACCTGTTGCAGCGTAATTTTCTCTGTTTTACAATATTAGAATCGGAAATTCTCCGACAAACATGCTGTTAGTTGAGTGTATAAGTTTGTAAGATGCAACTCTGTCTCCTTTTCATGATATAACGTATACATCTTCGCTGTCTAATATAGGTGCATGAAATCGTCTCTAAACCAAGGGTGTTTCGTGCTAGTGGGTAAAATGAAGGTCGTTGCATGCATACAGCCTACACAGCTCAGAGTAATGAAGGCTCTACCAAGCCTGTGCAGCCCGGACACCTTTGGCTACACCCTAAGGCTCGGCTTGCTACGTGTGCAAGTTGACCTGACTTGCTCAAACACACGAATCCAGACAGCTAGGCGAGAATCATTGTTTCATGATTAAATCACCATACACAAATGATTCTCGCAAAGTAACACGACTATATACACCCTAGAAATGTATTGTCTTACAATGGGCTAACCTTACAGAAATCAGAATCTCTGAGGCTGAGAGTACTGTCAAAGACAAGATTATAATACCTCACACAAATAATTCCGGATCAAATAACCGATATGAAAAATAAAGGTATTATAAAATTCGAGAAGAAATTGCAAAGGTAATGCCTTGCTGTAGAATTGCCTCTCCAGTTCCGAAAAATAACATCGGTTACTGTGTTCTGTGGAGTGTAGACTGTAGAACATTGTACTAAAGCTGCATTCAGCTGTAGTATAGCTTGTACGAGTATGTAAATGGAATTGTGTCTTAGATGCCTCACCACATAATAAACTTTTTTCTCTAGGATAAAACTGATATTATGTTAAACGCCTCTATATATTATATATTTCTTTTCCGATCAGTATCAAATCGCGAGAAACTCAAGCTGAATTTGCATTTCTATGCAACTTCCAATCAAAACCAATATTTCTCTGGACTTTCTATGTAAGTAGGAAAATTTTGTTTCTAGGAAGAATGATAAAATTAAAGGTACTGAGCTTGTATCCTTTCTCTGTTCTGTTCCCACCACGTTTTTGCATTCATTTCGCCAAATTTTTCGCGGCTGCATTGTCAAACAGCAAAATTATGGATTCTGAAAACCAACAACACTGATAAACTAGAAAAGTTTTGTGTAAGACCATCTTACTTAATGTTATAATCTGAAATAGTTTAAATTGTGGAGTAAACTAATACTATAACTTTGGATATTTAGGTCTATTTTGATTAAAATGTGAAGATACGATCATGAGTAAGGGCGATAGTCTTATATGAGAATCTACGAAACAAATATTATGGCCAAGGTGATGCAATGTTACCTGAATCGAACACGGCGGAGTTCTCGGGAACCATCGGCCAGTTGTCTAATGGTAATATAAACGCCCGGTTCATCTTCCTCAATCCATTCCGTTTCAAGCTCACTCGCGTTGCTGACCGACACGTCATCCCTAGATGAGGTTGTTGTCCGTGCCGGGTCCATATAAGGAGCCTCTCTTGGTGCACCCATGTTATAACCACTTGCTCCTCCAGGGTACCCTTGCTCTGAAGGGTAGTATGCTTTACTCCCAGGAGGTTGGTAAAAGTTCCTTGGTATCCATTCCTTGTTAGTCATAGGACTCTCCATCACTGACCCGACCCTCGTGTAAGTTGAATCTCTAGGCTGTTTATCATTTCAAAAGAGATAACCATTAGGATGGTAAGCAAACCCAGGAAAACTGACGGACTCGATCCAACACGAACCTAAAAAAGCAAATGCAATATGAACCTTGTAAAATTTGATCAGATCCAAACCGAATTTTTAAACGTAAAGAAGTTTAACCAATCCAAAATTCCAAATCAGTCGACGCCGGACTCAAAATAGACCCCAAAGTGACCAAACCCGAATGGCCCGTTTGACAAGATAACTGGAGTAACAATAGATAGTTTAACAAGAAACCTAAAACAGTTCTCCTAGAAAACAGACAGCATTGTGTAATGTGTAATACCTCGTCATCAGATCTTGCTGGAGTCTGAAGTGCTTGTCTATTGAATCTTTGAACATTGTAAAGCTCCATGATTCGGTCGTAATTTTCACCCCACCATCGTTGAGCTTGCCATTTGTTGAACATATCTCGACTGTACGAAGATACAGACACAAAATGTTCTTAAAAGTTCATACAACAAAATAAATGGGAAAAAAAAACAATAAGTTCAGCTCAAAGCAATTCTTGATTCATTGTGGCGAGGTCAGAGGCTTAGATATACACTATGTTAGCTCTTTGTTAAGATATCAAGAGGCTAATTCCAGATAACCCACAACAACAGTAGCATCAAATAGTACTGCTCGGCGATGAAAGAAGCGCGCCTAATTAGTAGGCTAGTTTACTTTATTCCTCCTATCTAGCCACAAAGCGTAATGGCTCTGCCTCCGGAAATTATCTCATAATCATTCCCATTTGTATCCCTCCACAGGCAGACACCATGAGGCACTAGGGCAATCTTGTATTTTCGTAAAAAAATAAATAAATAAATAAATAAATAAATAAAGCAGAGAACTACGTAGGTTTAGCCAGATGAGACGATAGTTATACCTGAATCTAATCCTTTTCAAGTCATTGCCTCCATTAGGAAGAGACACAAATGTAATGTGCACCCCTGGTTCCACCTGTGCCATCCATTCTTTAGGCTCATCCTCATCCTCTATGACCGTTTCACTATCGGCAATAGACTCCCGTCCCCCAGCAAATCTGGAATGTGACCTCACACCCTGATTGTGCGTGTTGCTTGGAAAGTCCCATGCAGGTGTTGAGCTTGAACTTCCAGCTTGATAGTACGAGTATCGACCCCCTTCTGAGGCCGTGTCATAGTCCAAGTAAGACCGGTCGCCTTTCTTGAAATCACCAGAGCTTGTTCCAGGCTTGTACTGTTTAGAAGCTCCAGATATTTTCAATGCCATGTCTTTTAGCTGCAAGGTATCATAATCATGTTAAGTTCTGGAATATGAGGCACTGGTATTGCAAGAGGATGAGATTGTTCCTGTGTTCATGTATCGAATGTCTAACGCAAGTTTGATCATCATTCCCTAACCATTCTAAAATATAGAGCTCCCAATTAGAAATCTCAAAAACTATCTTGCATTAAACTAGAAATGGGTCATAGATGGATTTGATGAATGGAAGCTCTGTATTAGTTGACATCATTGTCGTTAGTATTCGATCTAAATCATAAAATCTTACGTTCATATTTGTTACACCCAAATAGAGGAAAGAGAGCCACTCTAAAACCAATTGGGAGTACAAAGGTTTCATTCTCTCGTCTTCTATCCATGTGGAAATATATGAGTTTCTTCGCATAAATGAGCTGAGATGACGGGATTTGTAAGATCTTAAAATCATATTTGTTTAAAATATTCTAAACATAGAATCATAATACAATATTCATTTTGATACACCACAATTTGATTATGTCATACTCCCTGGTAAACAAGATATTTTTTGTTACACCAGTTTAATATGTTGCTTTTTATGTAAGTTGTAGAACAAAAACATATTGGACTATTGGAGTACTAAGTGAGTTCTCTCATACGAGAGCGTACTTGATTATGACATTTTTTTCATCCAACAAGATTACTACTATAAATTAGGGACACTATATAGATAAACACATATTCTTGTATGAAAATATCTGTCACAAACCTGCGTGCTTTTTTGAAATGATTAGGTTCAGAATTTTTGGAAGAATTCTTTACGGAATGGGTCAAATATCACCCCACATGAATAGAAGACAAGTCATCTATGACTCCCTAGGCATTCTGATTTTTGTCTTCTCTACCAATACGGATGATATTAACCCGTTACAAGTCCGGATCTTACCAACTGAATCCTAGTCCCTTGATTGATCCAGGGTTGGATGAATCCTAACAATATTGGTTGACATTAATAGTCAACCTTCTAGAATAGACAGACAACATCCTATTCATAGTCATGCTTCACTGCCTCTTTATGAGACAACATCACAATTCACACAACATGATAGGAAACAGGATTCTTACCTTCCCCGAAGGAAAAAGAAAACCTATTGGGAACAGTCCAAGGTTTAACCCAAGGGGAGCACCATTATAATAAGGCATAAACATCACGTTAGCCAAACACTTGTGCCACAAGGTGTACAACATGAAAATAGGCTTGGGATTTACATTTATGGAGAGACGGACCACTTGATAAATACAAATGAACTTCCATCTTAAAATTAATTGATGGTAAGGAATAGCCTCATTGCCTTATAAAGTGGTACAATCTCACTTCTTTATGTATTGTGAAACACTCACATGTGAATTATATATACCAACACTCCACTTTATAAATCAAGGGGGCTACTCCTTGCTGGTTGGTTTTAGGATGAATCGAACCCCCTTATGATCATCAAGTTGGTTGTGTAATTTCTGATTATACATCACATCTGGTTGTGATGTACATGAAAATAGATGAGATGTATACGAAAAATCCGGTTTATAGATTATACATCACATCTGGTTGTGTAATTTCTTATTTTTTTATAATAAAGTTTTCGAATTTTATTTCAAAGATTATGAGTTTTACTATAACGTTTTTCAGCTTGTTCACTTGAGCTAAAAAAAATATAATATTATTCAAAAACTATACATAAAAATTCAGTTAATTTTAAGTTATGACGTCAAAATTAAAATATAAATTATAAACTTTAAAAGTAGTGAAAAACATGTAAACTCAATTGTTAAAAGGGGTGTGATACATGAGATACGTGTTCCTTTTTTCCCGAAAAATCATTCCAATATAAATGGTTATTAAGCTTTTGATTTCCACTAATGCCTGAAATATATAATCAACACAAGTGCTCGCATACCAGCATTCTTCCCCTCTTTTTCGAATAAATAAGATGATTTTGTCATATAAATGGTGGACAAGAATTCAATAGTGGGTCACATATTACACACTTGCCTTCCTTTCAAATCATTTTTCAACTAGTTTTGGTGCTACAACACCACCTTTTCTATTCCTCTTATATAACAACCAAAAGGATAAACAAATGATAGTCGTACATTTTTGGGCTTTAATTCTAACTAAAACATTTCCAAATTGTCCTTTACATGTCCCTTTTTCCGTTTAAGTCATTCCCAAATATTACAATAAAACGAATTTACACTGAATTATATGGAGCATGAAATTGAAGGATTATGACTTTATCTACTTAAATACAATCCCCTATCTACTAAATGAANTTTTCCCTAATATCGAATTTAATTACCCTAAAAACTTGAACAATGGATTATAATTCTTCAATTAGTGAAAATAATTTTGTTTATTAATAATTATATATACGTTCTATTGCAATGATTAGGTAATTTTTAGTGAAATTAAAAAGCTTAGCCATTATTATTAATTGGGGCTTACAGGTGGTTGCAGGCAAGGTGGTTAGGGTGGTTGACGGTTGTTCTGAGTCTGAGCGGTGGTTAAGAAGGTGGTGCGGTGACGGTGGTGCGATGAGGGTGGTCCGTTGGTGAGGAAGGAGGATGGCTGGGTGGTGCGATTGGTGTGGTCGGAGTGTGTGGCGGGGAAGTGAGATGACGGCTGGGTGGTTGTTAAGGGAGTGCGCGGTGGTTAGGGGGTGTCTGGTCGGCAGGGACAGGGGTGGTGGTGGTCAGGTGGGTAAGAGAGATGACGGGATTGCGTTGTTGCTGTGTAGTGTTGTTTAGTTTTTTTTTTTCCTTTTTTAATATTAATTAGTTTGTTCTTTTCTATATAATTAGCTAGTGTGAGGTTTTCCGGCGACGAGATTGGCCGGAGTTGGTGAACAGGAGGGGTGAATGGAGCAGATGGTGGGCTCGTGTTAGTGACTCGGTGGGGAAGGGAGATGTGGGAAGGGAGAAAAAAAATCAATTGGGTGAGGGAATGAAAAAATGACAAGGGTAATATTGTAAATGACGTATGTGAAAGAGTAAAATTCGTATGTGAAAACGCACATCCCTTTTTTATATGCAGGGGAGATTCTAATTTGCCTTAGAGGAGAGGGAAAATGGATCCCTCGAACCCAAATATGTTGACCTCTCTAAAGGGACGACGATGGTGATGGTAGATAGATGGTCTCTGTTGGTTTTGTGAGTCCAGGTTTGTGTTGATTTCTCTCAAAAATGTGTGGCCAGGGTCCAGTGGCTGTGAGAATGGCAAAACAAGCGATCGATGAAGGATTTGAAATGGATATGACATCAGCTTTGAAATTAGAAGAAGACTGCTATGAAAACGTATTGCATACAAAAGACCGATTAGAAGGCCTAAATGCATTTGCACAGAAGCGGAAGCCAATTTACTCAGGTGAATAGAAGATTCAAGAATTTAGTGGACCTTACAAGTCAGTCTCGTATGAGGTGATTTGACTCATCTTAGGTGTACCATAATCAATTATGGAGCTAATGAGTTGTTTTAACAAGTAAAACTGTTTCATATATTCTTTTCTACTACTCCCTCGGTCCCCGGACATATGTGTTTGTGTTACCAAGGCATTTAACGGCAACAAAACTAAACTTAATTGTATATAGACTTATTAAGAGTTGAAATTGAATGATAGAGATTGGGTGGTCAAGTCAAAGGAAGACAAAGTTACGTACGGTCTCCTGCGTTGACCTTTTCTACCTTTCTTTACTTGCACGTCACCTCCAGTTCCAAGACTATACAACTGGATATACAATGCCATTATACATCCAAGGGTATTTTAGTCCTTTTTCAAATACTTTTAGAAAAAAAAAAATAACGTAATCAAATAACATCTCAGTTTTTATATATAATTAAGTCTTAACATCTCAATAATAAACCTCTCTATTTAAATAATTTACTTTATTTATAAATTACTCATAGTCATTTATTATAACCAAATTTATCATCACAAATTCTATTATTGAGCATCAACACCAAAAGGTTCAATGTAGTTGAGGTTGGTAAGGATTACTCCTATATTTAAACATTGTAAAATAGTTTTACACTAGACTATTATAAAATCGTACTTTAGTACTTATAAAAATGTGTTGTTATTGTGTGTATTATACATAATCACGAGTATCTTCTATTGAGAATTGAGTAGTCTCTTTCAATTCTAGACAATATAATAGGGCACATAGACTTTAATCTTCAATTTCATTTATTCACAAAGAGATTAATAATCAAATTTTAAACCTTTTATTTTTTAAATTAAACTCATTCCCCTTGGGCCCTTCACCTCTACCAACTTTGGTTGGAACAATCCTATGCATACTCCTGATTAAACTTCACATTCGAATGTTTGATTTCTCCATAGTTTGTGTAGGTACATCTTTAGTAGCCAAAGCTTTTAGTATTACTACTACTAGCTAGGGAGTAGGGACTATTTACATTTGTCACACAACCACTAAAGCATTATTCACAAGTGCTTCATTTTGTAACACCATACTTCATGGCTCAAGTTTTTTTAATACACCACTTATTCTTATAAGCTTCATGACACCTTTCACATAATAAATAGTTACTTTTTTATTCCATCTTTTATAATTCGTAAGATAGTCTCTTAGAAAACTCACTCCATAAGAGAATCCTTAAAAACTGTCATCATTCCTTGAATGACAGTGGCTGAGCAGGTGGACAAGCAATTAAAAAAATAGATTTTTTAGTTAAATTTTCCAATTGTTTGCTAAATTGTTTTATTCCAGGTTATGTTACTTGTACTAGTTCCTTCGTGAAATTTGCAATCCATATTTTCACACCCTTATCTCAAATCCCTCACTATATGATGTATCAATTAGTCTTGTTTAAGACGATCTTAACTTAAGGCAAGAATTTTTTTGTGATGATGAATAACTTGATGCTTGATTGTACATGGGTGCAGTAATGTCCTGACAACAAGAGGGCTATAGAAAAGAGAGTATTTTAAAATCAATTAATCCATCTTCTTTCCATCTTTGAATTTGTCATTTGCATAAAAATATACCCTGCAACATTCTTAAGGTCCCCTACCTAGTTCCTTCATACCCCAAAACAACACGTGACTACGTGACAGAAATGCCTTTAACCAGTTTCACAAGTTCAGAATCAACTACAAGTTATTCAATTTCATAACTAATAATGCAACCAAGTAATAAATTGTGATTACTTAGAAAAAGAGGGAGCAAATGTGAACCTGAGATGTAATGCCTTTGGTAGAGTCCCTTGTATTTGGAGTGCCACCACTTCCACGCCCTCCTCTTTCCTCGTCTTTCTCGTCCGTTTGCTTCGCGCATGTTATACATGTTAGCATTCTTGCCCCTGCTCCTCTTCCTCGTCCTCCTTCTCCTTCTCCTGCTCGTTAGTCGCCTTTCAAGGGGATCTCTAATAAAAAAATATAGTGAATTGATTCAAAACAAATACAGAATATATATCATTATCCTGTGTAGTGTGTAATATGTACATAAATAGTAAGGATCAGTTTGGTTTATGGTTTAAACTTGCTAAAGAGAAAGGAAGGAATCTTTATTGTGTCATGGAATAAAATGGAACCCACTACATTTAACAATGTGTTACACCATACTGGTTTAGAACTCTAATAAAACTCAAAAGAAAGGGATTAGAATATTGATGAAATCATATCTTTACAAACAAAACCCACAATTTAGGTGAAAATAACATCATTCTAGATATTGATGCCAACTTTAATCTAAATAAAAGTAAAAGATGTGATTATGTGAACAATCATTAAAGATTTTCTCCTGCCTTGTTTTTTGACTCTATACTTCTGTTACACTCTCCCGCCCTAAAAGAAACCATACCCATAACTCGTGCCGGTCCACTGTGTCTGGAGGAGAAAATGGCACGGTCTAAGCCTACGGATGTGGGCTTCGTGTCATGTCGTGCCGGTGAAATGAAATGGTGTCCTAGGCACGGTCAACAGCGTGCTGTGTTTGAGCGTGCCCAGCCAGTTATTCCACTTGAACCTTATTTCTTTGTATTTTGGGCGTGTCGTGTTAGGGCTAGGCACGGTCTTCTTTCTCAAACTTTGGCCTAGGCACGACCTGTTGTGTGTCGTGTCGTGCCGTGCTGAGCGTGTCAATCTTGTATCGTGCTAAAATGGGCCATGGGCCGTGATGGGCGTGCAGGTCCAACGGCCCGCGTGCCACTTCCATCTCTAATTGGATTGGATTGGAGGGAGTAATAAATTTTATATGGTCTCTCTTATGACGGACATATCGTCTTAGTATTAAAAAGGGTCAAATAACAATCTACCTAAAATATGGGACAAGCAATTCGCAAGCCTCTAAGCATTCTATTTTGTCTCGTATATGCTTGTTCTATATTTTTGATACAGATATAACCGTCTTAAAAAAAAAAAGATATAAATGATTTTGTTTTTTTTGGAATGAAGTAAAGAGACCCCGACATGATGAGCAGAAATGCAGAATTGGATTATAAGATATGAAACCTCAGCAGAATGGTGTAGTAAACTGTGCATGTTAATTTAGGCTTTCAAGTCCTAGTCAGTAATAAAAGGAAAAGATAAAGAAACAAACTTGGGATCAGATGAGAAGCTAATGTTTTTGGGGGGCTGGGAAAGTGCATACAATAAATGAAGACCCAATAATATAAAGAGATCTTCCCCTTCACATTGAAAGACTCATCAAACTCAAAAGAAAAGATCCAAACCAAAGATTGGGTGTGCACTGTGCAGTGTTCTTTACATGTGGTCTGTTACTGGGTTATTTGTGCATGCTTTTGCCTACATGCCTTCTCTCCTTTATAGTCTTCACTTGGTCCCATGCATCTATTTCATCGTTTAAATCGTCTAAGATGGATATATTCATTGTAAATAAAAATTTGTGTATAATTTTAGTGTGCTCTATCGGAAGACGCATTAATTGAAATGATTTGAAAATTGGCGAGATTTTATAAGGAGTATAATAAATGTACTATGTATCCTTTTATTTTCAATGGCGTAGCCAGATAGTAAGAAATCATGCCCTCTTTGTTTTACCCAACTAAGTTTTCGATTTTGGGATATTAGGTGATAACACCAAATCGACAATTTGTTTGGTTCACCATAGAAATTAGCCAAAAAAAGAAAAAAGGGAGGGAAAATTCAAAAAAAAAAAAAAAAAACATTGAGCACAAGCAGCAGACACATATATTTAAGTCTTTATCTTTTCTCTTTACTTTAGTTTATACAAAATGTGCCGTACATTATAGGCTTATAGCTGGTTGCATGGGCTGTGAACTTTAGCTGTTCTATTTATTGAACAGTGCTACACCTATTAACCAATTACTAAAAAAAAGTAAAAGCTGTAGATACACTCAACGTTACATGTCATTGTGTATTGTACTCGTATGTCATTCAATAATAGAGCAGGAATTGGCACCATTTTTTATTAATAATAACAGCACTTCTCATTGAATTTGAAAATGGTCATCCTTGTTATTTAAGGCCTAATGTGTGGTTTGGTTGTCATTATAAAGACCGGTAAATTGGAAATTTTAATCGGGTTTGTTTGATGGCTTAAAATTGATTTGTTATCAATTCTTCCATAATGGGTGAATTTGACCGTCTAGCCCCTACGTCATTGGAAACCCCGAGTGAATTCAACTCGGATGTCAACCAAACAAATTATAGAGAACTCACATGAATTATCTAATCAGTTAGTCTTGCTGAAGACGGGTCGGAGCAAGTGACGGGTAATGTCACTCACAAAACGAATAGGGGAGACAAGGTGGGGGTACCCCATATGCTTCCCTCTCTCCTCTATTTGGGTCATTTATGAGAGGAAATGGTATCCGTCACTCCAAAATGACGGATACGTGCCGTCTTCAATGAGATTTTGTGTTATCCAATTCACGTATTTTTTAGGCATGGATATTTAATTCACAAAAGACAATCACACGGCACCTAATTAAAAAAAATAAATAAAACAAATATTTACAATGAAATTTTCTTTGGTTGGTGTTATTCTCGGACCATTATGAGGAAAAAATAAAACGTCATCATTTCCTTCATATTCCCCGTAAATCATTAGAACAGAAATGGCGTGGCAGTCATGAATCATGAGACCATCTTTCTTATCCAAAAAAAAACTTCAAATACATATTTTAAAAAACATTGTTTATATTTAAGAAAATTACTTCGTATACGGAGTATTTTTTAACCAAGTTTAATTTAAATTGTTATTTTACCTAGTTTTTTTGGTCTAATGAAGCGCATTTAGTCGCATTATAAAGAGTGAATGAGGTATTCGAATATGGTATTTTTGTCCACAATAATACCGTCTTAACCAATAGAATAAATATCAAAACGTGATTTTCATGAAGAAGTTCAAAACATACAAATCCCTAGTCCTTTATTATCTAATTTCATAATCCAAACAAACAAAGAAAACAAGAAAGAACAGCACAATTCCTATGACATTCTCACCAATTAACAATCTTAAACACGAATTTTAATCTAAATGTGCAGAATAACGACAGTAAATACAAATCATGTACTCGAATTACGGAACCACGAAAAATGAAACGATTTAGGAAACTCACCGGAAAAATCCCGTAATTGTTGTGAGCCCAGAAGAGAAAACTTGTCAAAATGCGAGTATTTTCCGCTACGAAAATAATATAAACTCCGTGATTAAGAAAATATGGAAGTAGAGTAGAAGTGAGAAAGAAGGGGAGAAAGAATAACAGAGAATTGAGAAGAGTATGAATTAGAGGTGATCATGGGCCGGGCCGGGCTGGGTTTGGGCCGGGCCCAAGCATTAAATTAAGCCCAAATGTGCGGGTCGGGCCGGGTCGGGCTACAAGTGCGGGCTTATTTTATTGGCCCAAACCCGGCCCATGTGGGCTTAAAGCGGGCTTCGGGCCAATTCGGGCTAAATATT
>LHUT01001176.1:0-29350 GCA_001412135.1 Silene latifolia subsp. alba
CGGTCTGAAATAAAACGAACCAAATGTAACCATTTTTTTAATAAAATATAACTATTTAATGACAAAATGTTATAAGTAAAGTTGTCACTTTTTACCCTGAAAATGATTGTAACATTTTATCAAAAAATATTAACATTTTATCGTAAAATGGCTACATTTGGTCCGTCTTATTTCAGACGAGAAATAACCCGTCTGAAATAAGAATTTGCGAACAATTATTATCACCCGTCTTCAGCTTGTGACGAATATGCTCGTCTTCAATGCAAGGACAACACAACCAGGTCTTAAAGTCTTTCGACATAAAAACCTTACCCAAAATGACGAATATAACCTTTATGTATGTATAGTTACTGACTAAATTTTTGTTACTGTCGGTCACCAAAATGTAACAAAACTTCAATTCTCATCAACAAAATTGCGTGACTACAAACTGATATATTCCTCTAGTCGTACAAACATTCGAGGAGCTACAATTTCTTTTCATGTTACATGTCTTTCCATTGCTAATAAACGGTCTGCATAAGTCCCTTATTTTGCCTTTTCACTTTCATGAGCCTTCCTCCCGGCCTCAACTGCTTCTCTGTTATGACAGAACATTGCGAAAATTCAAGAATTGAGATATGTTATTATTTGACTGACTGATTTAAATACAAAAATTAACTAATTCCATGTGAATCGAGAATTAAACATACAAAGATGGAGAACAGAGATCAGGGAATTACCTGAAAGATCTAACTAGCTCCATATTTTCAGGGTCGAGCTGCACTCCTTCATAAAATGCATTGGCCGCGTCTTCAAACCTCTGTAGTGAAGTACACACGAGGAGATAAGCAAGCATTACTGTGCATAGTCGGGGAGTACAGGTTCAAAAGAAAATTTTCCAGCTTTGGCTCAGAGGTTCGGGTAATTTTACTTCGGAGAGCTGCTTTTGAATTATAGGTTTGATTTTCTTTTTACCCTTTTTTATGGCCGACAAAACGAAGAACTTTTCAAAACTCCGTCGTTAAAATGTAAAAAGCTCAAATCTCACTCAAAATTTAAAACGGAAATCGCCATACCAGCAGTAAACGTAGAGCCGCACCCTCACGAAAGCAAGCCTTAGCCCAGTTTGGCCTTAGAGATCTGCAGATCTTAGCATCAGTTAAAGCTTGATCAGCCTGCCCCATACGAAGCAAACAGAGACTTCTATTGGAGAATAATGCCGCATCAGTTGGGTCTAGGTCAATAGCCTGTGACACCAACAAAATAAAATTAAGCAATAATAATAAGATTTTCACCTGTTAGCAAGGCTTTCCCAAGGACATAACTGCGGTAGAAGTTCAAACAAATCTCGATAGAGTGATAGCAGGCAAACTAGAGCAGCGAGTCTTGTATGACACAGTCTCACATATGGGACCAACCCAAACATCTATGTATTCTTACTTTGATTACATGGTTAATGTGTTGGGTTTACCTCTAATACCGCCTCATATATATTTTTGTGAAATTTACAGCAGCAAAAGATCACAACGCTTCAGCCTCCAAGAGATAGCATCAAAGTCACTCGCACAATCCAGGCATGAAATACCAAAAGGCTACTAGAAATCTCAAGTACCTATCTTTCTATTTCTAACTTTTAAGAAACTGAAATACGCATTGTAATGCTTTCTACGGTATAAACCAAGCATGAACCTTAGAGGAGAGCGTAAACAACACACATGGTAGCAGTACACAATAAATTTCCATTGTAACGCTTTCTAAGTTACAACAAAGCATGAAACTTAAAGTGGAGAGCAAACAACACCCACGGTACTAGTACCCAATAAGTTTCCATTGACAAACATATACTAGTAATATACACCAGTTATGAGGACGAAATTCACAAGTTCATAGCGTGTAAGCATGCACACAAGAGTGGTGGTTATTCAATAACGAAAGCCAGCCAAAAAGAAAGTCCTGTTTCATTTATAATGAATATCTGCCAAAAGATAAGAGATGTGTTTTGTGAAAACATGTGGGATTTGTAATGAATTGCTGATATTGACATGATAAAATTATTTCACTTGTCAGTCATCAAGGAAAATTTTAACATTTCTTACTATTAAACAGCAGGAGTTCGCTGAAAAGTTAATTACCTCTGTGTATGCATCTATGGCTGATGCATAGTCCTTCCTTCTGAAAGCATCGTCTGCTCGTGCCTTTGCTTCTGCAGCTTTCTTCTTTGCTTCAGGAGTCACCTAAAGATGGTTGCCTTTAGCTTTACTATTACATACAATGGGTCTATTTTCCCATTTAAACTACTTGAATATCTAATTCACTGATTTTCAGGAGTTCAGCCTCTTGCTTGGATGTGATCTACCCAAACAGAAGAAGTTTGGTGTCTTTGAGAAGTAAAACTACGGTTTCAAGAAGACAATGCATAACAAAAAATAATTAGGTCAGAAAACTGGTTTACAGGAATTCAGCCTCTAGTTTTGGTCCGATCCACCCAAACAAAGAAATTTGGTGTTCTAGCGAAGCAAAACTACAGTATCAAGAACACAACAGCTAAAAAACAGTCAAAAATATAAATTCTGCTTGGTAGGGTCTGAAAAGCAAAGATGGTAAGACACAACTTGTTACATATGGGACCAAAAACTAATGCTGCAAATGATTAGAACTGTCAATCTCAAATTACATTTCAAGAAACACAAGGGCCAAACAAAACATAAAGCAACACAAGCTGACTAAGATATACCTCAGGTAAAGCTTGCTTCTGCAAGCCCTTATCGCTCGTCAAGCTGGCTTCTTTCAAACTTCTGCCAAGATCCTACAATAAAAGAAGATAAATAAAAAAGGCAGAAAAGGTACTTGCCAATTTCAACATTACGGAATGAGGTAATAATGTGAAAGTCGCAATTGCCAAAAACCCCTAACAAAAAATTTCTTATTCACTGACAGCATAAAATTCAATTCTATACAGCAGCAAAAGTGTTATCTTGACAGTACTTCAACAAACAGAAACAAGGTATAGACTTGAATTATTTATAGCCTATGTTACTTTGACTTGGCTACGAGTGTCGGACACAGCACATGGGTACATATCCGAGTGTTGGGTTCGGCATGATTAAAACTTTGAGACACAGAGACCTTGTCCTAAAATGAGGATAAAGGTGTGGGGACATGTCAAAGCAAGAATACACTTCTACATTTGAAATAATCAAATTTTTTTAGTATATTGGGAATAAATTTGACAAATAAGACTTAGAACCATTAAATTTAAGTATATAACACTAAATGCCTTATAAACCTCTCTTCCTCTACCTTTTTGGTGCGAGCCTCACTAATTCAGGTCTCCTAGGAGAAGTCTCAGACTAGTTAATGTCGGGTACGGAATCCATTCTCATATCCATGTCGTGTCGACACAGTCACACGGGTACGGTTTGAAAAGTGAAAAGTCGGAGCAACATAGCCTATAGGTGGCCGTGCCTGAGGGTAAAAATTTGGGGTTAAAAAACAGTAGCAAAAATGTCCACATAAACTGACAGTTTTAGAACTGCAATAAATGCAGCGGTTTTGCCAGAATTCCACAGGTCACATAAGAAAAAACAATTACAATAGCATACATAAGAAGAGATACCTCTTGTCTTTGTGTTTCAGATTGCATATGATCTAGTATTCCATCAAGGCTCCAATTACGAATAGCTTGCACAGGGGTAGTCAATGGAAAGAGAATCTCGACTGCGCTTCGGTTGCCTCTTGCTGCAGCAACTTGAATTGGCTTTAGACCATCCTGTGTTTTCAAAGAGAAAATTAACAGTAATTATGCAAGCCAATCAATTAATCATACGTTTACTTCCATACTATAACAAATTGCAGCATGAAATGGAATATCTAAATTGAACTCGGATTTAATGCAAGCCAATCAATTCCTCCTCGTATGGTGGTTACTGGCGGGCATTGCACATATAAACAAGGGAACATTTCAGATTCACCTGCTAGTCCAGCCAGCTCAGACTAAGCAAAGAACTTCTAGTTCTAACATCACGTGATTATATCCAATTGTGATTGTTAGACAAACAATTCCCGCTTTTGACTAAATAGTGTGCTCAGACTCTGTTATCACAATCAACCACATTCCACGATAGATCTAACAGTCAAGACTAATTATGAAGTCCATTATGTGAAAGTAGACAATATACAAAACAATTCACACTTTGACTAATGAAGCCTAAAATACCAAGGAAATACTACACACATTTAAAGCACGCGAGTGAACTAGATGGAATATTCAGGTACTGAACAACAGATCTTGGACAATTATTCATTAAAGAGCACACACTTCTGAATAATCAAATTATTACTCAAAACAAGACTAAGGTGGAATAAATAATCATACACTAAAAAAACACTTTTTCTTTTTGTCGCCTATAAATTACTAAAATCGCCCGACTAAATGACTAAATTATCCTTTAGTAATCCATTTCCCCTCCCACCCTAATTCATCTCCAACCAGTTAAAAAATTAAGGTAAGCCATTACTCCTGAAATTTAAATCCATGCAATATAAATTGTCTTTTTTTGTACACAGATTATGCACTCAGGTTTGGAAAAGAGAAACTAGATCAACATTAGGCTAAATATCTGAAATTAATTGAATACTAATCACAAATTTATGCTAATTAGATTATCGAATCCGCTTAATCAAAGTCCCCCTAACCATCAATTTATCACTGCTGAACTGATGTTAAGATCGTCGTCATCACGCACAAGACCAAGTGTGTCCTTCTCGAGAACATCCATCGTCCTCATCATGGCCCTTCGTGCGAACTTGACGAACACATCACTGCCATGGCAGTTCGTGCGCCACACACGATACAACCATGGCTTGTTCCTGCGCTACTCAAGACACGTCCATGGATTGATCGTGCGCAGAACACGACCACAGGGCGGTGATGACAAGCGTTTTACACGACTCGGCGGTGGTGGTATTGAGCCACTCACACGAACATCCCAACTACTCTTAATCCGTTATGATAGCCCCACCATCATTCATTGCTTATGAAATTTTACTCTTTGTATGAGACCGTATGTCAATTATTGATTAAACAATATGCAGCAAACATGTTATTGGGTGATTTATATAATTATTTTTCATGTTGATTGGGGTGATTTAATTTTTTCTTATATGAAGTTAAATCGTACATCCATATGCTTTGTTTTTGTGGGGGTAACGAACTAATGATGATGGGGTGATTTAATTTAGTTGTAATAACAATAATAATAATAATAATTGGAAATAACATGTATCATTCAAATGGAAAATGTATAGATTGTTGTACAATATTAGTAAGATAGAAATATAGATAAGAAAGGGTAGAATTGGAAAATTCATGTCATAATTTGGGAGACAATAGTAAAACTTGAGCGACAAAAAGCAGCTCCCAAAAAAAATCATCGAACCCAGTTCAGACAAAAGAAATCTATAGCCAGTGAGGAAAATTGAAAGAACATCCTACATTAGACATAAAAGAGGTAGAATGGATTAACCTCATCCATGATGTTTGGATCAGCTCCAGCTTTTAGTAAGCAATTGAGAATATCTAAGCTGCCAAAATCTGCAGCTATGTGTAATGGAGTGGCACCGCCTGCAGAGATGTTCACATTTGCATCTGCCTGCTCAAAATATGAGTAGCAAGTATCAGTGGAACGTTAACATATTCAAGAGAAAAAAAAGAAATATGTCCTACAAGGCTGTTAAAAGGTATAATTACAATTTTTTTTTTTTTACAGGAGGGGAGAAGTGGAAGAGAATGAAAGCTAGCGTGAAGCCGTTGAGGAAGAAACTCGAAGTATACCAAACGATAGTAATATAAATAATGAGTATCTTGACCTGAATTAATTGCTCTAAACAAGCCAGAGAACCAGCTGCCACAGCTGACAGCAACGGGGTTATACCATCATCGGTTTCAGTATTAGGCTGCAATACAAATACAAAAATTAATACAAACACCAATTTAATATTAATGAGTCCATAACCTTATTATCGATACTCTTGAAAGATGAAAACACTTGGAAACTAATTGCAACAAACAATGAAATCAACACTTACATTCGCATGATTCTCCAAGAGAACCTTCACAGCATCTGTTTGACCATGCCCAGCAGCCCAAATCAAAGGAGTGCCAGAGTCGCTTTGTGAATCAATAGCAGCTCCCTTTGAAAGTAACAATTTTATCAACTCAATATTTCCTACGCACGGAGGGGTTTTTAGTAAGCACACATCCAAAGAGCAAGCACAAATAAAAATAAAAGAAAAAGAAAAAAAAAAAAAAAAAAAAAAAAAAAAAAAAAAGGCAAAATTTTTANTTTTGCTATCCAAACACACCGTTAAGGTTCAAACTCCAAACACATGAGCTCAAACGAATAACAAATTTCGGGGTAATATAAAAAAAAATGCGTGCTATCAAACTCAAGCACTCAGCATTGACACCTTCCAAATAACAAACAATCACGTAAACTGTCTAACCTAATTACATCAAAAACATTCGAAATGCGTAAAAAATTTAACAAATTACAAAATATAGAACAAATTGCAAACCATCAGCATCTTTAACATTGACATCAAGCTTCAATTCCTCCAACAAATATTTGCAAACTTCCGTTTTCCCTTCCCTTGCCGCAAAATGAAGCGCAGTTCGATCATTAGCATCCTTAATATCCGCCATTGTTTTCGACAAACCTTTACCATCATCTAATTGCTTCGCGAACTCTACGATTAATTTAAAAAACTAAATTAACACAAAAGGAAAACACTTCAAGCCATAAAAATCAATTAAAATTTACTCAAATTTACTTTTTAAGTCATCGATGTTTCCTGTAATTGCTGCGTTTAGTAAGTCCTGCACTTTCTGCCTCACTATTGATTGAAATGAGGACAAATCAGCGAAAAAAAACAGTAAAAATCAGCAAAAAAAACAGTAAAAATCAGCGAAAAAATCAGTAAAAAAAAGATGAATTGAGTGAAGAGATGAAGGAGAAAGAGGACCTGCAAGAGCGACAGAAGCATCGGACGCCATTGATGGAGCTTGAAAGAGAGAAAAGAGAAGAGAGAAACCCTAGAATTGACGAAGGTTTTTCTGGAAGTTGATAGTAGAAAGCTGCGAAGGGAGCTCGAACTTGCAACTTGGAAGATTCGAGCGCGCAATAGGAATGAATTTCGAGTGACTTGATTCGAAATGACCCGACTCGACCGGACCGATTCAAAGTTGAACGGATTTGAAAAGTACGATTCAAAGTTTTTTTTTTTTTTTTTTTTTTTTTTATAAGTTAAGAAAATTAGATTGATTATCTATAATAAGACCAACATATCTCATCTTTTCGAATAATCGAGTTAAGTTGAAATCACCTGCTTTCAAACCACCTCGAAAGAGGTACGATTCAAAGTTGATTCGTATTATAGAATAGGTCGAATTGAAATGACTCGATTTGAAATAAACAAGGTTAACAAAGGTTGAATTAAAAAAAATATATATTTATAATTAAGAGTGTAAGAAGTTTAATGACCTAATTCAAGTTGACTCGTACTTGAATTGTGAACTGAAAATATCACGGTTTAAGATGATCTGAACTAAATTAAAACGATTCATGGAAGTATGTAATGGAAAGTACGTCACACGAGGTGTCGAGGGTAAACAATTACATAGAACCGTTATATACATAATAAATTATTTTATTTTGGGTTAAGTATCTTAATTTAACAATATCATAATACGTGTAATGTATACTTCATCTGTTATTCTGTTCCATTTGAGTATGTTTTTGAAACTCGTGTACTTTCTCCAAAATCATTCATATATAATCTCAAAATAATTAGCCTTTTATAACACGGTCTTCCAATAAGAGGATTATACATCTTATAAACTTTATTATGCTCAAAAAATACACATATGCTCAAAAATAAATANNCTCAAAAAAAAATACATATATGCTTAAAAAACAAAAAAAAAATTGAGGTAATACATCCGATGTATGTTCCTTTTTCTCCACGATCTTACGCTAATATGTTGGATACACCTTGCTATTCTTGTAATAATAATAATCATTTGTAATCGTGTTGGTTTTATGAGGATTTTGTTCACAATATCCTCAATAGCTGGAAATTTAACTACCTTACAAAAAATGTAATTTAGCTATCAATACTTCTCTAAAAATAGTCTTTCTAAATTCAGAAGATATAGTAAAATGGATGGCAATAACATTCATGCATTCTAATGAATAAGCGTAACAATCGCACATATATGTCACAAACGAGCACCCTCTTTTGCATTAAACCTTTCATCCCTTTTTCCTAACATTTAGTTGGGTTTCTTGTTGTCCCGACTTTTCTATCTCCTCAAGAAACCCAAAACAAAAAAATTCACAAATTACAAAAAAACAATTTTGTAGCGATAATAATCGCTCATTTGACCTACAATTTTATTAGTAACATTACCCCGGGATCTTTATTTATCTTAGATATTACAAACTATTAACATATAAACTCTCTAAATAGTTCTCATTTTTTTCCTTTGGCCGCGGCAGCATCTCATGCTGCCACGGCTAGTCTTGTACAATCAACCAAATAAAATTTAATGGACTCGAAATCATTGGCCTTACGACCACCATCACCTCCACCACCACCTCCACCCCCGAAAGTTCCCACATCAATCACCCAAAAAACTTTTATAGAATCAACCGAATCAGAGGAACTGCAACGTTTAGTCCATGCACCACCATTTTGGAAGAGCAAGAAAAAATTGTCTAAACAACTATCAATGTGTGAGACACCAAGGGATAAAGCATGGGAAAAACGTCGTCGAAACCAAATAATAAAACAGGAACGAAAAAAGAAATTAACAATCGAGGTAGAAAAAATAACAGATGAAGATTTTAAGGAGTTAAAAGGGTCAATTGAGCTTGGTTTTAGGTTTAATGAACAAGGTGGTCAAAAACTTTGCAACACATTGCCTGCATTAGACCTTTATTTCGCGGTTAATCGTCAATTGTCACCAAGTCCTGTGTCCACCCCTAGCTCTAATGGGACTCGATCCTCGGTCTCTGATAGTCCGACTAGCGAAGACTCTTGGAAAGTTTGTGGTCCAGGTACGATTTCTATCTTAAGTCTTAACCGAGCCATTTTAAGTTCTTCAACATTATATTTTTTCGAATTAATAGCGTTCACTATTAATCATAAAATAATTTTATCAAACCTGTCAGCATCATATTCGCTCTTCTGGGTCTCTTTACACCAAAACATATGCATTATTTACAATTACAACTAGACAAATTATTCATGAAGTACTGTACAAATTATGAAAATTTGCAATTTTACCTAATATTTTGCACGCAAATTCTTATTTCAGACGGGACCAAATGTAGCCATTTTACGATAAAATGTTACTATTTTCTGATAAAATGTTACCATTAGTTTTAGGGTAAAAAGTGGCAACTTTAGTTATAACATTTTGTCATTAAATAGTTACATTCTATTAAAAAAATGGTGACTTTTAGTCCGTCTTATTTCAAACCGTCTGAAGCAAAACCTATTATATTTTGTAGGGGATAGTCCACAAGAAGTGAAGACCAAGTTAAGACATTGGGCACAAGCTGTTGCTTGCTCTGTGATGCAGTCATTTTAGTTTTGGGTTGAAATGTACATACATACAGGAAAATACAAGAGAGAAAGAAAGGGATTTTACCTTATGTAGAATTCGGTTAGAGGGACGACAAGAAGGTTAACACTCGTAGTAAACCGCCTCGCTTCTCATTTAATCACAAATTCTTGCTTAAGGCGGTGGAACGTCCAAGTCCCGGGGAATACTACTAATGTAGGTCACTCGAAAGCCGAATAATGGCTTTTTTGTTTTGGTGACTAATCTATATTCGTTTTTTTTTTTTTTTNNAAAATAAAAAAAAAAAAATTTTTTTTTTTTTAGTATTTTTATTTATTTTTTTTTTTTTTTTGTAATTTTTTTGTGAGGAGTTGATGTATTCGCCCTTCCGATGACAGACATCCGACATTTACAAAAGATTTCGATGCTAGGGCAGTCGCCAGTCGGCTTGTAATAGTATCATGTAAGGGTCATATGCAATAATGTAGTGTGTAGTGGATATAGATGAATATATCTTCCCATTTACTCCAAATGTTCTTGTTCTTTCAATCCCTTCCCCCTATTCTACCAGTAAGTATACGAATTGCGACGAGCTTTGACCACCGTGCACAACTGCACTTCAACCCTTACAATGCCAATTTATTTGACAAGCAATGGCAGAGTGTCGAAACTCATCAAATCTACGAGTAATGTAGAGTGGAAAGCTCATTATACCCAACTACAGAAGATGATGCTCTTTAATCCAGCTGCATCAGAATCTGTTTCGGCACAATAGAAAAGGCGTAAGACCAAAACGTATGGCAAACGGGAAACAACCGCTGTTCCATAACTTCCATTTACAAGATTCACATCGAAACCAAACACATTAGGTAGGCACACGACGACAAAGTTCTTCCTTCCGAGTTTTAACATTCTTCATTGCATTCCTAGAATCGTAGGTAATTGAACTCGACATCTCAGGTTTAACTGTTAATTCTTCCATTTCAATATTTTCTTCTTCTTGACAGTAAATTAAAAGTAAATATTAACATTCAGACATCTTCAAACAAAATGATCAAAACCAAACACATTCGGTAGGATGCACGACGACAAAGTTCTTACTTCGAGTTTTAGCATTCTGCAGTGCATTTCCAGGGAATTGAACTCGATACCTCAATTTCAACTCTTTAAGAGATATGAACACCTTACCGGTTGATCCAAGTGCTTACCCTTCTTGAGCTATGCGATTCGGCTTTACACAAGTAAAATGGCAAACTTACTGTACCTCAGGAATTGATCAAAAACCAATTGTGCAGTGATCTTTCTTGTCATCAGAGAATTCGAAAGCAGCCATTTTTAAAACCAAGCCCCAAAATGGAGCATGCAACAATAAAATTATAAAATCAGATGACAAATTTGTAAAAATTGACATCTTTTAAGAACTAAACAAAAAGGATCAAAATTCAGGATCAGAGCATTGACAATTACATTTCGAGACACTCACTTCTATCTTTCACGACTCACCTCAGAAACAAAAAATGTCATGTAAAAAAAAATACAAAAAAAAACAGAGCTAGTAGTATATCATGATTCATGAATGAATGCGATGCATTTCTGCAAATCGCATTCATTCATGGAACGATATCACAGTCTAGTAGGGTCAAAAATCATAAGATCTACGAGTATTGTCGAGTTGAAGCTCGTTATACCTATGACTGTATGAAATCGAAGGAGACTAAGCTTGTTATACCCAACTAGAGAAGATGATGCTCTCTAATCCTGTTGCAAAAGACGCGAGACCATAAAATATGGCAAACTAGCAACAAGTGCTATTCCATTTACAAAACTCAGGTCGGAACCCAAACACACCAGGTAGGACACACGACGACAAAGTTCTTCCTTCTGAGTTTTAGCATTCTGCATTGCATTGCCAGGGAATTGAACTCGATATCTTAAGTTTAATTGGTTACGGGATATTAACACCTTACAAGTTGATCTAAGTGCTTACCCTTCTTCAGCTATTCGATTACACTTACACTGATTCACCTCAAATCCGAACTCACTGTACTTCAGGAATTGATCAAGAACCAATTGTGCAGTGATCTTTCTTGTCATCAGAGAATTCGAAAGCAGCCATTTTCAAAAACATGCATCAAAATGGAGCATGCAACAATACCATCTGCTTTAAAGTAAAATCAGATGACAAATTTGTAAATATTGACATCTTTTAAGAACTAATCAAAAAGATCAAAATTCAGGATCAGAGCATTGATTCAGATTTCGAGACACTCAGTTCTCTTTTTCCGAACTCATCATGAAAACAAAACAAATCCATGAATTTCTGCAAATAGTATTCATACATTCATTCATTCATTCATNNATTTTCTACCTTCCTGGGCCATCTAACAGCTGTTCCCATGTTGTCAAGCCTCTGGATCAATCCTAAAAAAAAAAAAAAACAGCAAAATGAATCATCATTCATCATATTTCATCCAAAAAAAAAGATGACATCTTTGATCACATCCCATTTCCAACCAAAACCAAATAATCCGTCTGACCCGATCATTTGTTTACCTTTGATTAAAATACTCCTCGAGGGAGAACATCAAAGATAAACAAATGATTTCTCTCAAAAATTTCGTCTTTCTGATTTCTTCCCACTTCTCAAAGACTATTTATTGTTTTATGTAACGGAAAATCCGAAAAATGGGAAGAAAACAGAAAAACGATCATCAAAATCCAAGATCAACCCAGATGAGTAAACACTAATCCGATCAAAACCCAAATTCCAGAATCACAAATTCAAGTTTTAATTGATCTCTTTCTCTTACATCGATCCTTGAGCTTCATAGATTGTTGATTTACCTTACCAACAACAATCAATTCATCATTATTACGATCATGATCAAGGTGTTCTTGAATTTGAGAAGAGATTAGAATCGGATTAAAACGAATAGCGGGTTTACGACGGCGAATAACGCGGCGTTGAATGTAAGGAACTCCGATGACTGAACCGGCGACATGGTAGACGGCGGCTTTAACGAGAAGGTCTAGGCCTATGCAGCGCTGTGGTACGGTGGTTTTTTCGGTGGTTGTTGCGGTGGTGGTGGTGGATGAGCAAGAAGAAGTGGTTGTAGTTGAAGAAGATGAAGGAGATGATGAAGAAGGGGATGGAGAATTGGGGGAAATTGAGATTTTCATTGGAATTTAGATTGAATTGGTGATTTGAGATGGGTTTTTGACGAATTGAATTGGGTTTTTGAGAGATTTTGGAGATTTTGAGAAAAGAGTGTAAAAATGGTGAGATTGAGAAAAAATGAGAGTAATTAATGGAGGGGTGGAGGGAGGGAGGGAGGAAAAAGGGAAGGGTGTGGGTCTGTGGGACTGGGTGATTTTATGGGCGGCTTGGGCCTTGCATAGTTTGGTTCTAGACCTCGCAAAACTGATCCGATAATCTGATATAATTAACCGACTCGTATTTGATTTGCATCTTGATAAAGGATTTGTGTTAGACCTCGCAACATTGATCCGACCGACGATCTGATATAACTGAGTGACTCATGTTTGATTTGCATAGAGGATTTGTATTTGACCTCGCAAAACTGATCTGACAATCTGATATAATTGACCGACTCGTATTTGATTTGCATCTTGATAGAGGATTTGTATTTGATCGGCAATCTGAATTCACTCGAACCATTTGATCCGACCTGGATGATTATTTTGTTGTGTTGCCTACTGGATGCTCTAAGTTATTTGGTAACACGCCTAAAATGATCCGTTTTAAAATTGACTTGGATGCTTGAAAACCTGACTCGTACTCAACTCGATTGACTGTTCTGTTAGGTTTAGTGTCGTGAACTATCACAAATTGTTCTGTAAGACAATTCTATACTTAAGATAACTCAATAAAGAGAAACTTAGTAGTGAACGTTTGTAATTTATTTTTATTTTACTTTAATAATTTAATGCTCCGTAGTTTGATTTGCATCTTGATTGAGGATTTGAATTTGATTGGCAATTTGAATTGATGCAACCTGGATGATTATTTTGTTTGTTGCTTGTATGCTGGACTTTATCCTAAGTTATTTGGTAATAGCACAGCTGAAATGATCTGACCCGATTTCGACCTTGATGCTTGAAAACTTGACCCGTACCTGTTAGGTTTAATGTCGTGAACTAACTTAGATCGCAAATTGTTTTGTAAGACGGTGTTATACTTAAGATCAACTCAATGAAGAGAAACTTAGTAGTGAACATTTGTAATTTATTTTGATTTTATTTTGATACTAATACTCGGGGGCGGAGCCAGGAATTCACCCAAGCGGGGGCGAAAAATTTCAGCGACAAACTAAAGAGTACATTACGATAAAAATCATTTAAACTTCGGTCTAAATTACGATCATGTATGATAAATTGTCATTTTTCTGATTAGATTGACAACATTTTGACTATTAAATTTCAAAATATGAATAACAATGGGTTAAGGATATACAATTGAAATGTAGCCACCATGTAAAAATTGATTTGGGAAAACAAATATTTGGTAAAAACTATGAAATTGAGTGAGTATATGATTTAATCTTTGGACTGCTTTTATTCATTGATTTATTGGAAATTTGGAGATAAATCACCCTCTTCAATCACATTGAGATAAACTATTGCAAAGCTTTGCCCAAATTGGTGTAATAGCTGCTTGTTTAATCATCTCTGTCACTGGAAGAATTCTGCTTAGTCTTCACCTTATTCTGAACCATGCAAATACATTTAGTAATAATAATAATTATTTTATCAAATATTTGAAAGTATTTATATTGAAAATAGTTGAAAATGGTAGTTAAGCAAAGATTGAAAAACCCGTGTTATAACTTACGATCTCATATATGTGAGACCTACTCGTTAACCGTGTAACAAAACTGCGTCCATGAAAACTTGGGTTGATCTCATACGTAAAACTCTCGTGTATTAGACTCACTGTTAACAATTACCATAGATACAAATAAATCAATGTCAAATGAAAGAAAATATTTGTATTTCACCAAGATTAATTCAAGCCCATCATTTAAAATACATATATTTTCTTTTCAAAAATGGTTTTTAGTAAAGCCTTTTAAGACGAACCCCACCCGAGATCAAAAGTAAGCATGCTTTAATAATCACCCAAATTATTATACAAAACCTTCTGCAGATAAGATCAATTTCATTCCACCTTTTTTATTAGGAAACTCGCAATCGCTACCTCTTTATCACGCGGTGAACCTCTGAGCATACGTGATAGCATGCAAACCACTCTAAGTCGAGAAATAATCTCATTCCACTTTGCATGCCAGATGTTGGCAATAAACTCAAATCCATGTCTAAAGCAAAGAGGTTAGTTCCATCATCATTGATCTCACAATCAAACATAAAGTACAAGGGTTTGGCAATTCTTATATGGTTATGATATGTACTAACATAGGTTACAGAAATATACAGCACATATTTCAAACATTGCAAAAACTCAGTCAAAAATCAAGTTAAACATAAAACATAGAAAGAAAGGCTCAAGCGAAAATGTCTTTTTTTTTTTTTCTGGTCATGCACCCTTTTTCGCCTTCCTCACGCTTTCGTTTCTTCGAAAGAAACAATCTAACATCAATAAATTCCCAAAGCTCAACCAAATCTAAAACAGTAAGCAAACTGAGATCAAGAATGAACAGCAATGTCTGGGTTGGTCTGATCAGTGATCTTAGGAGGAGTTTGTTTTGTCGTCTCCTTTACCGACTTCAACCGGTCCTTGGGTTTGGAGGCACTCCCGACTAGCGAGTCTTTCCTCTTAGGTGTGCTAGTCGGTATCGCGCGTACCTTTTGACTTTGACTGCCTAGGCTGTGTCGGAGTGAACGTCCAAGTACCTTTTCTTCAGGAGAGGACCTGACTACTGCATCATTGAAGCTCTTTCTACGACCAAAAGTGGGTGACACGGCCCGAGTTGTTGGAAGCTAGGGTAGCATTCAATATGAAAGTCGGTTATTTATACCCAACAAATGAAAGCCAAGGTTATCCACATGGCAAGAGCTTGAAATGTTATGAGTTTCACTTTGGTTGTTTGGACTCAGGAGGGTTTATTTCTTATGGTATTAAGAGACACCACAAACATACCGCACCGTAGTTCCCAACAGATGACAGGCAAATGTAAGTCTAATATCTAGTTTCGATTCTTTGAAAAGAGAAAAATTACAACGTAACAAAGTTGAAAAAGGAATGGTTTTTTGTGTGTAAACAGTCGTAAGAAACGAGTATGTGCTCACTAGTTTCAATCTCAAGTCAGGAATATCACATCTTAAGAACTTTACCGGCTATATTCGCTGACCCGTGAAGCTTTAGTCTAGTACAGCAACAAAGTTTCCCAAGAGTATGGCAATAGCATGAGTTGGAATCATAAATGGCGTATGAAAACAAGAGTAGGGCATCGTAAGAAGATACCATCATGAGAAGAGTAGTATCAATATACTGTTTTAAAGAGCGAAGAATAAAATGATCATATTAGGCAAGTCATAGGTTTATACCCTTGGGAAACTTCAGAAGGGCCATGATTGCATGAACGGTTGGTTTAGGGTGCGATCGAGCCAAAGGTAAGTGGCGGAAGGAAAATGGAATTTACTTAGAGGCTAAGGAGAAGAGAAAACAGAAAAGCCTACTAAACAGCAAATGAAATTGAAATTTGAAAGAATTTAATGAGACCCGACTTCTGATAGCGCTTAGCATAATCACAAAACAAAAATCCAGCTGACACACATTGAGAGGGGAACTTCCAATAACACTACCAAAAGAGAGATAATGAGATCTAAAAAGAGTTGCAATGTACCTTCGCGAATTCCTTCTTGGGTGGAGGCTTCTCATAATAAAAGCTCGGAACTGGATTAGCCTTGAACTTCATGTTTTTCCTGAGCTGCTTTATTGCTGCTTCTTCCTCTTCCTGAAAATCACAATGATTGAAAGGAAATCATGGAAACTATGTACAGAGTAACTCCTTTTCTAGGGTTTTTGATGTTTTCTTTTTGCGAGGAATCACAATGAATTTATGTCGTAGTCTCTAAGAACACAGTACTTCCTATTCATTAACACAACGATCCTAAGAATTCTACAAATAAAACATTTTTAAACAATGACAAAAGACAAATGCTATACCTTAGTCCTTGCTTCATACTCCCGTTTCTCTGCCTCTAGAGCTTTACGCTTTTCCTCTAACTTTGCATAGTACTACGATGAGAAGCATCAGAATTAACAATATCAAGACTGTGAGTTTGTCTAAACCAAAGAGTATGAAAAAAAAAAATCAGAAGCTCACCTCTTTTCGCTTTTGTAAGCGGTCGGATATCGAAAATGAAGGGCCTACTGGAACAGTAGTTCTGGATCTCGTAGTCCGAACCGATGCACTACTTCAGGTTAAGAATTAACATGCTTCAGGGATTTTTAGGAGGCTAAAAAATGTTATCAAACTATTTTAATATTCAAACTTTTGGGAGTAAAATCCCGACTATTAAGAAATGAGAATATTTACTCTCGTCATTGTATATTTATCTGTTATAACAAGTGAACCGCTAACTAAGTCTTGTTACTGATGACATTCCAAGCAGGATATCCAACTTATATAGGAAAAGCATTTACGTCACTGAGAACTTTCTTTTGCCTTTTAAATTTATTTTGAACTTCTTGCCATAATTTTTAAACATCATACTTCATTGCTGGAATTAAGGCTACCAAAATTACAATTGTGAAATTACTACTAATAAGCTGAGGCAATAGAAGGTAAATAAAGAAAAGGATACGAAGATGTCATGGACCAGTTATCCTCTTCGTCTACAAGCTTTCTTGTCATGATCGGAGTACTTGGCTGCAGACAGTAGAAAGGTTTACGACATTATCAGAGCTGCCAAACGTGAGAATTGACCCAAATAAATATCAACTACAGAGTATAAAACAGATATTTAGTTGAAAAGCATTGTTAGTTACTCCCTCTCTTCCTTTTTGAGCCGTCTCAATACTCCAATAGGTTCTGTGTATCTCAGAATGTTGGTAAGCTTAGGAATGTTACGATTTACCAAGTTTAAAAATAACCAGATTAACACCCCTTTGTCCCACCCACTACTTTTCTCTAACCCACCCCACCACCACCCAAACGCTCATCGAAAGCCTCCAACTTGACAAATACCCAGCCACTCACCACTTCTGGCCTTCCACCAGAAAAAAGCCCTAAAAGCTACCGACCACCTCCATTACCTTTCACTACAACCAAAAAAAAATTATTTTACCTTCAAACAAATTATTGATTCAGGAATCAAGCCTCATCCCTCTTCAAAAGAATTAACTAGACCGTTAATTTGTGTTTTCGAACCAGAAGTTCCGAATCAAATTAATGCCAAACTACCAAAAGACTGAATATGAACTCTCAGCTTTCCACCAGTACAAATAAATTCTCCAGGTTGTCATAATAAATTCTCTAAAAGATGAAGCACGCGCAGAGGCAAATAATATCAACACATTTTTATCAACATTTTCTCAAGAGACTAGTGTGAATAACTGTACAAACACGAAAAGTACAAAAAGATTTTTTTTTTTTTTTTTAAAAGGCAGGAAATATAAGCTATATACTTGAGAAGTTAAGATTTTCAAGTATTGTGTGAATCTAACTCTTTCGATACTATGCATAACGACACAAAAAAGAGCTCCTTTTAAAAAAAAACTACAAAAGTCAAACACAGAATCACTGAATCAGTAAGTGCATAGCGATTAACAGTATCTTTAAACAACTTTCCAGCATACTTGACTTCAAAATACCACAACTGTGACCTACATCACTGCAAGTCATAAGTGAGACTAAGCCGACCCGACATGAGGAGTGATGTTGACATGACAAAACTTGAACCCACCATGAGTCATGACCCGACCTTAAACCGAGCGAACTAACGCGAACTAACCCAAATGCCACCCGCTAACCGCAACACTACATCATAAAGCAATTGTAATTTCATCTAAAAGAACAACTGTTATATCATACTCGTAAATAACAACATCCAAGTCGAGCACTGAGATCGTGAGATACGTACACTGACTTGTGATTTCTTGCCAGAAGAATCAGGAGACTTGGACTTTCTTCCAGATGGAGAAACAGGGGTTTCAACAGCGCTTGGGCTACCACAGACTTGCTTATCAATTGTCAAGTCAGATGGCTTCTGCGGTGTGTTCTTTATCTTGAAGTTTTCAGTGGAAGATGATGGTTTTCCAGGGGAGCTAGACTTTTGATCCTCGGATTTAGGAGATCTCATCTCGGGATTTTCCGACTCAGAACTGATACTATTTTGCGCTCGTGGGGCCTCTGATGTGCACTCCTTTACCTCACAGTCTTTAACTTCCTTGTTTTCTTCAGATGAGCTAGGATCAACTTCTTGGTTGCTTTCTGCAGCAATTTTCGGTCTAACTTTGGCATAAGGTGAGTTACTCTGCTCTCCACGTACACCTGTGATATCCCTTCCCATTGTACTGCACACATAAGATCAAAATGTTACTTCATTCCCTTCATAACTTAATGACCGAAAAAATTACACAAGAATCTAAAAGGAACAATGTCGAGCATGCGAATGGGTTACAAACCCTTATAAGAATATAAGTACACAAGGACCCAAAGTATATGGAAATGATTATGTACAACACTAATCGTGATCGTTTATTCTTTGTAGAGTTGCTTACATCCAAGAGTTCATTTATGTTGGTAATCAAATCACAGGAATTCGAACAAACCAAATAAGATCAAAGTAATTAGCAGGATCCCAAATACGTATTTCCTCCTAATAAATCAAATTTAAGAGGCATTTGGGATCCTTTTTGAGAAAAGGTTTCAAAGCAATGAAGTTGGAATCAATCAAACCGCGGTCAATTCATCTACGCATCAACACAATTATAAAACTATACAGAAAAGGTCCGTGATAGAAACATTCAAAATTTTCTAGAGCCTTACTAAGCATAATATGACATTTTAAGATCGCGAAATATAAAAAAATAAGATAGAAGAACAGCAAATGGTTGAAGAATTCCTAAACCACAAAGAAAACCGCCTCTTTCAATAAATAAAACAACAACAAAAATTACAGTCCGTCAAAAAGTTACAATCTTTCACAACAAATCAACAACCAACAAGAAAAAAAAAAGGCTATTTTGCTATACAAATGGTAAGGTTGCATACGTCAAACCCCAATATCCCTTCTACACTAGGTACAAAAGTCAAATGTTTCGGGTAAATGAGCTTTGTTCATTGAAAATTAAGGAGGTTTGAATATAAATATAGATCATGAGTTCTACTTTACCAAAATTCAACAATGAAAGAAAAATGTGTTGGAAAGGTTACAACTTTCAAAATGTAAGGATATTCCATATTCTAGTAGTTACCAAGCTTTTTTCGGATTCATCTCCAATTAGAATTATTCCCCAAAAAACAAATAAATGTAGAAATTAACAAGAAAAATAATGTCATGAATTATAACCGCGTAGCACAATAACTCGAAAGGGATGATTAAATCTATGTAAGAATTTTAAATTGACTACAAAAATAGAAGCTCAAATTTACATACGACATCGACATCACCCTAGTGCCTAAATGGCTCCTGCAATTACAGGATAAGAGGGACTGAGGAAGTCGGATGTACACAACTTTACCCTTATGTTAGCATTACAAAAAGGCGGTTTCTGAATGATCCAAGATGCATGAATTTACATAATAAAAAAAATTCAAATTCCCAAAATAACATGCAAAGTGCAAACCCATTAACCAGAAATTACAATTAAACACAATGTTACATAAAATCAAATACCCAGAACTTCAATTTGTAGGGAACTAACAATGCCAGCTAAAAGATCAAACCTTGATTGATTTCTCACATACCCAGAACACCAAATCAACTTTACATCACAAAATTAACAACAAAATTAGGGCAAAACACAGCTAATTTAGCAGTAAAAATGCAGAAAGTTTACACATTTGTAACAATAATTACCTAAAATAATTAAATCAAGCAACATTATGACAAATTAAACAAAACCCCATGAAAAAAAATTGAAAATTTACAAAATAACAATTAAAATATAAAATAACATAGCTAATTAAGCAACAAAAATGCAAAAAGTTCAAACCTTTCTAACAATAATACAATAAAACAATAAATCAAGCAACATTATAACAATTAAACAAAAACCCATATAAAAAATTGAAACTTTAACAAAATAAAATGTTCAAAAAAATTAAACATACGCTTTAGAGCTCGGATCTGAGGAAGATCTCGAACTTCAAGCTTTATTTTTGTTGTTGTTGTTCTTGTTTAATTGTTCTTTCTTTTTTTTTTTGTTTCTTTGTCTTTATTTGTTTGAGGAAAAACAATAAACAACCAATAAAATTAATGGGGTATAGCCTATATATTTGGAATTTGATTTTTTCTCATTTTTAGAAATTGTATTTAATAATAAAAATATTTTTTTAGAGGAAAAATGAGCTCCAAAAAAAACCTGAAATTTGTTGGGTGTGTGATTATTTATAGTTAATAATTTACAGATATTTTTTGTCTTATTTATTTGGATTTGATTTGATGTTGTTGTTTGGTTTAGGTTAGCTTAACTATGGTTGTTTAAAAGGTCTTAAACCCTTAATTGTAGGGTCTTCTTTGAATTTTTCTTTTTGATAATTTATTGGGTATTGTGGATTAGTGGGTTTGTCATGATTTGGTCAATTAGATTGTTCAATTTAGATCTTAATTAGAGTATTTTATGTTATAAGTTTTGTTTTATGTGATTGTTTGAAGGGATAATGTTAGATTTAGGGACATTAGGGCACATTATTTTGTTGAGTTAGCTCATTGTATAACTTGTTCAATTTAGATTTTGAGTGTACTTTATGTTATAGTTTTTGACTTGTGTGATTGTTTTAAGGGATAACATTATATTTAAGGATCTTAGGATTTTGTTTTTAGTGAGTTAATTCACTATACCGGTATATTATTGGATGGGTAATCCCTGAGAAATCATTAGTAAATGTCAATAATCAGACAAATACATATGGGTGGTTAAAAGGTGGCAAGGTCAGGACTAGACATATTGACGTTAGTCTTCTGTTCATAAGAAAATAGTGACCAGTCTAGTAAAAAAAATGCCCTTCATAGCAAACTCGTCCAGTCACAACCACGCCCCCCTCCTCGTTGGCCTGGTCTCCACTAATCCATATTCATTTGTGTCTTACGTTTTGCGTGTACAAACCCCTATTAGGATCAAGCTATAGAGGACTACAATTAGGGAGGACGATGATCAACCTGACTTTGTACCACTCGTTTGTACTCAAGTTAGCGCGAATGATATACACGCATAAACAAAGACACATTAGTAAGACATTCTTCATTGTCTAGCAAATGTAAGTTTCAGTGTTTCACACAAGCACAATGAAATTTTGTGCGCAAGCCAACCTATACAATTCATATAATAAACAATAAATACAATCTACTATAATCGTAAAAGTAATTCAAACAACCCTAAGTTCTTCCCCAAAACCGTCTCACAATAATTAAATCGCTTTAGTACTCAAATCCCATTTGTTGTACTAATTTAGGTTTAGAGAAATTTTATATTAACCAATAACAATAGGATTAAGGTTATTATTAAAATTAGATACTTAACTAAACCATGTAGATGACGATAGACTCGCAAAGGCGATAACACACATGACAAAGAAGATTGTTAACAATTTCTCCAAGTTTCAGTTTTTTTTTTTAAAAAAATTTAAGCATAAAAAAGAGATTAAAAATTTGATTTGTGAAAATTATAAAGTTAATGCATAAAGAATAGGGCAAAATTTCAAATGGAGTTATACCAATGATGTAATTGTTAAATTTTCTGATATCTATATCTAAAAACCGTACATTAACGCGGGATATATACTAGCTAAATTGTAATTAATTTACGACTCACAATTAACTTGGCTACTACACCAACCCAAAATATCCAACACAAAATTTATCAAGTCGGGCCCATTAATCAGTCCCAAACTCGCTAACTCGATGTTTTGGACCAAAAACTAAACTTGAGAATTGAGCCTAACCCATATCCGACCCAAACATACATTTGATCACCTCTAAGGCTCTAATTAAGCCTAATGGGTTAGCCATTTAGCCATGATCACCTTCTCAAAAACAAACACAAACTTCATTTGAAGAACAACAATTATCTTCCCCAAATGCAATGCTTCAACACTACCCCAAACAATCACTACCATCTTCATCATCTCTACCAAAATCTCCATTAAACCCATTAAACCAATCACTAATTGATCGAAACAACTTTCGCCATATCTGCGACCTCTTACATTCCTTCACTCGATTTCGGGTTCTTCCGAAAGGCCTTCAACTCCATACCCATATCCTCAAATTAGGTCTTCAATCAATCCCTCTTGTTTCCCATCATTTAATCAACTTTTATTCAAAATTACAACTTCCGCAATTTTCCCGCCAAATTTTTGAAGAAACCCAATTCAAATTTACCGCTACTTGGAGCCCCGTGATTGCTGCATTTGCCCAAAATGAGCTTCCTTTGATTGCTCTTGAGTTCTTTCGGCGTATGATTGGTGACGGGTTTCGACCCGATGATCATACATACCCTAGCGTTTTGAAGGCGTGTGGGGGTCTTGGGAGGGTTGAGGTTGGTAGGATGGTTCATGGGGTTGTGTTGCGTACTGGGTACGAGTCGGATTTGTTTGTTGGTAGCTCGTTGGTTGATATGTATGCGAAATGTGGCGAGATTTGGGATGCACGGAAGGTGTTCGATGAAATGCCGCAAAGAAATGTGGTGTCTTGGAGTGGGATGATTTTTGGGTATGCTCAATTGGGTGAGAATGAGGAGGCGATTCTGTTGTTTAAGAGTGCGTTGGAGAAAGGAGTGGATGTGAATGATTTTACGTTCTCGAGTGTGGTTCATGTTTGTGGGAATTCGACGCTTTTGGAATTAGGGAGGCAAGTTCATGGACTATGTTTGAAAAAGAGTTATGATTCGTCGAGTTTTGTAGGGAGTGGTTTGATATCGTTGTACTCGAAATGTGGGATCATTGAAGGTGCTTATCGCGTGTTTGATGAGATAAAGACTAAAAATGTCGGGATGTGGAATTCAATGCTTATTGCGTGTGCTCAACACGCGCATACATCAATGGTGCTAGATTTGTTTCGTCAAATGGAAAATAAAGGGACAAAACCCAACTTTATCACATTCTTATCGTTGCTTTACGCTTGTAGTCATGCAGGTTTAGTCGAGGAAGGAAAATCTTACTTTAACATGATGGAGAAGTACGGGATTAAACCCGGACACCAGCATTATGCCACCTTAGTCGATTTATTGGCCCGAGCTGGAAAACTCGAAGAGGCCCTTTCAGTCATAAAAGAAATGCCAATAGAACCGACAGAGTGTGTCTGGGGCGCTCTCTTGACTGGCTGCCGGTTACACGGCAATACTGAATTAGCAGCATATGCTGCTGACAGGGTTTTCGAATTTGGAAATGTTAGTTCTGGTCTTTTTGTGATCTTAACTAACGCTTATATGGCCGCAGGAAGACTTGCAGATGCTGCCAAAGCTAGGATGATGCTTAGGAATAGCGGCGTTAAGAAGGAAACAGGGTTAAGTTGGGTGGAAGAAGGAAATAAAGTTCACTCTTTCGCTTCTGGGGATAGACGCCACCCTATGGCGAATGAAATATATCAGAAATTGACGGAATTGATGGAGGAAATGGAGGCGGCGGGATATGTTGCTGATACTAGTTATGTGTTGCAACAAATGGATGATGATGCTAAGAAGCAAGCGATTCAGCATCATAGCGAGAGACTGGCAATTGGGTTTGCATTGATCAGGTTTCCACCTGATAGGCCTATACGGATTATGAAAAACTTGCGGGTTTGTGGCGATTGTCATACTGCAATCAAGTTCATGTCAAAGTGCACCGGAAGGATTATTATTGTGAGAGATAATAATAGATTTCACAGATTTGAGGATGGGAAATGTTCGTGTGGAGACTATTGGTAACTTAGTTCTGCAGCAAAATGTTCCGCAGTTCACAAAACTTATACGAGACTGAATGCAGAGTTTAGACCGTCTTTTACAAGCCTCACAGCCTGCAGTTGTCGAACAATTTTTGGAGGGTTTGAACGTACATTCTGAACCGAACTGGGATATACTTTCAGGTGATGATTTCTCTCCCACAAGCTTTTCTGCAATACATTCCGAGTCAACAAGGGTTTCAGTTCATGTGTACATGCAATCATGCATACTGCAATCTTTTCACGAAGACATCCTGAATGATACTCGGTATATAATTCATCGCAACTCCTGTCTGAATCACCCTGGCAGATCTTCATGATATTAGTCATAGATATTCCGTTAATCTGTCATTTACAGATTCTTTCATGCGTTTTTAAAATAATCAGAGAAGCTGTAATATCAGCTATGAAATAAAATACAGCTATAATAACCAGAGTTAAAACTGCACTGCATGCAATTTCATTCAGAATGATTATTTTGTACCGATTTCAAGTGAATTTCTTATATGGTTTGATATTGAGGACCTTGACAAGTTCACATTGTATCGGACATCAATCTTGATGAAAAACGATGCAGTAATGTTGATTAATCTAATAAGCTTTCGGAATCTCTTCCATAATATGCCAACAGTTCATCTTTTCTAGCATGTTCTCTCCTTTCTTCTGATAAAAGGTAACAGTAATGGTGGCATGGTGCTTACTAGTATTTCAGACAGCGAAGAAAATTCTTCAACTTTTCAGCAAAGTTAAGTATAATGTAGCTGGAAATTTCTTGTCTTCCTGAACAATTAGTGGAGCGGGATTTGAACCCGTATTCATTTGCCTATTATTCTTAACCAATGTCAATATTTATCAATTTATCTACATTATGGTTATACACAAATCTAGCTTAGATTTGAATTGTACCGAACACTGAAAGAAAGATAAACAAATGATTGAGACGGAGACGGAACCATCAGTCTATTATAGGCTACAATATTCTTTAGTCATACAGCAAATTTTAAATCCAAGTATTTTACTCCTTCCGCTCCAATCAAAGGTAAACAAATAATTGAAATACTGTCAGTTCTCGATTATTTTCCGTAACACTCATCGATCACGAGGTCCCCCATACTAAAGTATCCGTTACCTTTAGAACGTTTATTTGAGCACTAAACCAATGACCATTATTTGTAACAACAATTTTTTTAAATAAAAAAACTCAAAAAAGTTGGACATAACATAACTTCCAAAGCACCATAAAACGTGACACCCTTGTACTTTAGTAAACGTATCAATTCTTCTTCATCTTTTTCCACATTATATAAACACAAATCCTCCATACATAATTCATTCAATTAACATCTCAACAACAATCTTCAAACCTCTCTATTTTCTTCGTTTCTCCAAAATTTATCCCGAAATAATTAATAATAGAAAATGGGATTGGTGGTAGTGATATCATTGCCATTGATATTATTATGTATACTTATGGGAATTGGGTGTTACTTTCTTGGAAGAAAAAGAGGGAGACAAGAAGCTCATTCTCATGTTTTCGGACCTCCGGCTCCGCCTCCGGGTTCCTATCCTAATTCCCCTGCACCCCCTTCTTATGCCAAGCCTACTGATCACAACCATGTTTGATTATCGGTCGGGCCAATGTGGTCTAATTCGTTATGAATATGCCGCATCCAATAGTTGCTCTTAAATTATAGTTAGTCTTGTGTAAGACGGTTTTACACAAATATTTGTGTTTATATAATGTGTGTTATATTTAATTGTGGTACGTTTCTCATGATATTTACCGTGTTTGCGCTAGTGGCTGTATTAATATTAATCTTTTGTGATGAATCATAGTGTTAATCTTTATTAAATCTGTGACGTAATCAGTGAAATATTCTTCCCCAAAAAAAATGAAATATTCTTCACAAAAATAATAAAAAAGAAATTGGAAAAAAATTTCAAATTGCGGTGAGCGTGGATCGAACACGCGACCTTCAGATCTTCAGTCTGACGCTCTCCCAACTGAGCTATCCCCGCTATTTATTCTATTAATGCATGATAATTATTATATATTAAGATCATCTCAAATTTATACTTAAAAAATAATGCGGTGAGCGTGGATCGAACACGCGACCTTCAGATCTTCAGTCTGACGCTCTCCCAACTGAGCTATCCCCGCATTTTGTTTATTTAAAGCATATTATCAATGTTAAGTCCTTTTTCAAGTTTATATTTCAGAATTTATTTAGCAAATCTGTGCTACTTTGTTTATTGTTTCAAACATTCAATTCAAATATTCAATGCTTGAATAATGAAACTTACAGCTAAAGCTCAAAACTTATCGCGATTCAAAGACATACTCACATACACATATGACATATCACATAAAATACGCATTAGAATTAACTCAGAAACCATATCGATGCATTTTATGTAATACATTGAATTGCTCTACTAGAACACGATAATTTATTTCATACAGTATAGTATAATATTACACCCATGCCAAACAAGTTCATACTCCCTCAATCTATCATTTACATTTCTTATCTTCTGTAAAGAATACTTTAATTAAATGTAAATAAATGATCGGAAATGAGGTAGTATAAATATAGTTACATACGAGTTTATTTGCAGGCCGCTAAAGGCGAACCGCAAAGACACCTATTATGAGCAAAAGCATTAGCACCAAACTTATCACAATCACTAGGAATTGGACCACATAATTGATTATAACTCACATCAACTGACCATAATCGTCCTAAATCCGTAGGCAACGTACCGTAAATGTAATTATGACTTATGTTAAGCATGCTAATACGTTCCGGCAACTCGATTTTGGACATATTAAAACTTATTAGATTGTTGTTTAGATTAATTTTTTCGGTCCAAAATTTATTTTTTCCAAATAAAAAAGACGCGTCTCCAATTAGGTAATTAGTCGATAAATCGATCCATGTTGTACTAACCCGGCCTAGCAACTTAGGGATTAGGCCGGTTAGTAAATTACCCTGTAATTGGAGGTAGATTGTGTCGGTCAATGACCCGAAACTATTTGGGATCGACCCAGAGAATCGATTGTAAGACAAATCGAGCCAACGTAGGGTCGATAATTGTCCAAATGACGAAAGTAGTGGACCGGAAAGCTGGTTGGACCGGAGACTAAGCAGGGTTAGGTTGGATAGTAGGCCGAGAGATGCCGGGATTGGGCCGAATAAATTGTTGTTATTAAGGCTGATACTGGAAATGTTATTCCCTTGGGTCGGAAAATTAGGAATTGGACCGGTTAATTTATTGTACATGAGGTTAATTTCTTGGAGGTTCGGGAGTTGGACCAAGGATCGAGGGATTGGACCGGTTAGTCCAATCCTCGAGAGTTGGATATAGGTTAATTTAGTAAGTTGGCCTATACAATCCGGTATAGGGCCGGTCATGTTGGTCGTGTCAAGGGTTATTGACCGTAAGTTAGTGAGCTTACAAATGGCCGAGGCAGGGATTTGCCCGGTAAGGTGAGGCATGATCGATAATTGGAGTACTTGGAGGGCCGATAGATCACCTATAGCGGGTGGGAAATTAGCAAAAATATCGTCACCAAATTGGATGGATAATTCTGTGACGCGCCCTTGGTTGTCACAATTGACTGTAACCAAGGCGTAGTCAAAGTTCGACCAAGTGCAACAATCGGTGTTAGGGTTCCACGAGTCAAGTGACGACGGGTTGCCTAATTGGCTCTTGATTTGAAGAAGGGCATTTTTATCATTTGGATTGCATTGTTGTGTGCCAATAATAAAGCTAAAAAGAATTATTATTATGAACAATAGGTATGAATTTTTTGTATGATTTATTTGATCCATATTTTGTATTATTAAGAATATGATATGTAACAATTCAAGGTACAAATATTTATAGTGTTAATTTAATTCATTAAAAACAATTTAATGAAGTATGAGTGTAGTACATCTCGTTGATTCATTTACTTGACTTTGACTTACATTAGTATATGGTTTACGACTTTACGTAATTTAGTTTCGATCTAGCATATGGAAATAATGTTATAAAATTATTTCACTTCGATGGTTGACTTAGAAGTTTGCTCTTTTTTCTTGGGTTGAAATTGTAATTCTAATCTCATGATTAAGAAATGAGGTAAATAACTAAGTTTTTAACACAACAAAGTTAGTTATTTAATACAGCTGTTTTAATCAACCAGTAAAAAAAATGTGTTATTTATCGGTTTATATTTAATAAGTTTAACTTTGTTTAATGTCAAATTAGTATAGTATTTTTAGATTTGTTTTATAAAGAAACTTTCTTATTAAATTAATTGCATAAATTAACTATACTTGCAGTTTATAATGTACGAAATACTAAATATAATCTTAGTAAGGGGTAGAAAACGAAAGTTTACTACTGTCAAAAGACACTTTAAGTTAAGTTATTTGTGTCTAAACTATTTTTACTTTACTGTTAGAAATAACACTATAATGTTATATCATTACAGGATATGACATTAAAATACAATTAAGTGATGTAAGATCTAATTAAAATGCGTATTACCTTATAACGAAAACAGGTAAAAACAGTATACTACGCATTTAAAAAGACAATTTATAAATAATTAACTAATATTTTTTATTTTTATTTTTTATTTACATAAAAATTTGTTACGTCATAGAAAACCATATTTTG
>LHUT01001177.1:1179-23080 GCA_001412135.1 Silene latifolia subsp. alba
AGCTAAAGTTATGAAAATGGAAATTATTGTGCAAAAAGTACTCAGTTGAGTAAAGTGTGTACCGCGAAAATAAACCACGTTAATTATTATGTATTGACAATATTGGAATTCTAATGTATAATGTTGTCCGCAATTTTTTTTTCTTAGTGTGCCACCCCTTTACTCAAATCCTGGATCCGCCCCTGCGTAATACCCTAATTTAATTTCATTATTATGTATCAAACTCCAATTTTGTTGTTTGTTTTTTCTGTTAATTTGCAGAGTTACACATTTGTTCCAAGTTATTGAGCTTAAAAATGTCGTCTATACGGAACTCTGTCCCAAAAAGACCCTATAAAGAGCGCTCTCAACCGTTAGTATTTCATTCTTATTCTTCAATTTCTACTTTTTTTGTTGTTAATTCAATTGATTATTTGATTAGGGTTTTGTGTTTTTCCTTTAATTGATAGAGCTTCGAGGAAAAAATTCGGGCTTCTTGAGAAGCACAAGGATTATGTCATTCGTGCACAAAATTACCACAAAAAGGAAGAGATTTTACAGGTGAGTTTTTGCTTTTTCGGTGTGTTGTGGAATGTCGAGTGTTTGTTGATGTTTGGTTGTTGATTACGGGTTTTGGTTGGATTTTGCAGAGGCTTAGGGAAAAGGCGGCGAATAAGAACCCTGATGAATTTTATTTTGGCATGTGCAGAAGTAAAACCGTCAATGGAAAACATAGAGCTCTGTAAGATTGTTGAATTGGTTATCGTAGCTATTTAGTTTATAGTTGGTCTCACTTAATACCATTGCATGAGGACACATTTTTGTGAAACGAATGCAATCTCTGCAGGGAATTATGTGATAGTATTTAATTGGTATATGGGATGATTTGGGTTTGTTTCACAATTGAAACCTGTATAATGGGCTTAAGTGAGAATTTTTATATAGTTTATTTTTGATTCTAATTAGTTGGTCTCTTTGTTATCATAGGGGTGAAGCTAATAAGTATACGCCTGATGAACTTTTGCTGATGAAAACTCAAGATATTGGATATGTGCTTCAAAAAATTCAGAGTGAAAAGAAGGTAAAGCTTCTAAGCTCATTATCTCAAATTTGTGTGAGTTTGAGACGTAGTACCCGTTTACTTAGTTTTTGTATTCAAGCACCCATTGACATCATTTTTTGTTTTGTTACAGAAAGTTGAAAAGCTGAGAGCTGTGCTACACTCTTTGGATGACCATCCTTCAAAGAAACACATTTACTTTGCAGAAGACAGGTTTGTGTGTAAAACATATATATCGTTGATGGACTTTTGTTTTCTATCACTAAGTGAGATGGTGGAATTGTAGACCTCTTATCATCACTTCTCTTGCAAACATATCCCTGCAGTGAAGAAGCTAATGAGATACAATCAAGAGTCTCGGAAAATGATGAGCTGCCTATATCAGGGTTCTTACCACCGACAATTAAGAGGTAAATATCTGTGGTTAATATTTGCTCCCAAAAATTAGTATCAGTTCATAGCATTTAGTTTTACTTCCATGCTGCGTTGAAGGTGAAGGTGTTCAGTTAATTTTAAACAATTGTCGTTCAATTCTGTTACTGTATTATTTGTTGTTTTCTGTGGAACGTATCTTATGGAATTGGATTAGATATGAGAGTATAATTTTTTAATGTCAAATATTAGGCTCAGTCTCCCATTACCTTTAATACTGAATTAGTTTTTGGTAGCCATCCAACTTCGACGAGAGTATATTTCTGGTCATACAGTGCTGGACATATTATGCTAGTATTCCCTCAATATGTATGAGGGCACTCATTCCTTCTTGGCAGTTATGTAGAGAGTTCATATACTATAGAGGGAGGTGTGTACACAACTTATTGGAACACAAGGAGGAGTAGTTATTTTCAAGATCTAGCTGTTATAAGTATGCTTTTTTTTTTTTTTCCTCTTGACCTAAGAGTTTTCTATTTGTCCTATTTGGTCGATTAGCATGGATTTATCATTTATGATTCTGTGAATGATTATTCAACCTTACTTAACTGTTGTAACTTGTATTGTGAATTTGTGATATTACGCACCTGATGCTGTACTGACATTATATCCTCTTCCTCATTTGTCAATTTGCTAGATGTTGGGTAGCTTTGGTAGTTATTGTCTGGGAAAATTTTCTATGCCTAGTGCACTGAGAGTACAGCTTTTGTTATCCTTATTTTTTGCCGGTGATTTATGCCTTTTTGCCGTACATCTTATGTGAACAGAAAGATGGAATCTTCCTATAGAGAGCTAGAGGCTAGAATGCTAAGAGTTAAAGATTTGGAGAGAGTCTATGCAGAGATGGCCATGCAGAAGGAACTACAGGTACGAACTTTCAGGCTATGCATGTTAGTAGTTATTCTCTCCATTTCTTCATTTTCTTCCCATTTTTAAAAGTCCCCTCCTATATTTTGGAAAGTGGGAAGAAAATATGAGATAGAGGTTAGTATATTCTAGAGGGCTAATTCCACGAACATTTAAAATTCATGGTATACGATTGTTGTTATTATCAGAATAGACAACAAAGAATCAGGAGTTGGGAAATCTGACTTTTTGTTACTATTGGTGTTTTATGTGAATTGCTCTCTGGATTTGCTCAATGCACACATCTTGCTTTTGTCTGCGCATAGGAAGTGAACCGTGACATATTGTATGTCAGATGTGGCCTAAGTATTAAATTATTAGGTGACCTTGCTTACTCTTGCAGAGCTGTACAACTAGTATCCTTAAGTAGTCAAGAAAATTGGAGATAGACCTTGGTTGGTAGACCAATCTTTACTTATCCTTTTAGATGAGCGGAGTAAATATAGTCATGGTTCAAAGGAAGGTGAAACTAGGGTTATTATGCGCACTGATATGATTATGAAGTTGGTAAGAGAGCGTTGGACAATGATTAAAAAATTGCACGCACAAGTGAATAAACTATAAGATTGTCTGGTGCTTATGTGCCATACTTTTGACAAGATGACTTACCAAGTACTTGAACCTTCAGTTGAGTGAAATTACTGACCGACACTTTCAATAGACCTTTGTAGATGATAGGAGTAGTATTCGAGTAGTATGTTACTATATAAATTGAGTACTATACTTGAACCTTCAGTTGAGTGAAATTACTGACTGACACTTCCAATAGACCTTTGTAGATAATAGGAGTAGTATACGAGTAGTATGTTACTATGTAAATTGAGTACTTCCTCTAGTTTGTTCTTTTAATTGAGAGTATTGCTTTTGGCATTTAGACCTAGAGTGTACGATTTATATTTATTGTTATGAATGACACGTGGACCAAAATGAATGTGGATGATCAAATTCCCAACAAATAACGGAGACACCCCAAAGTGAAATAGGTAAACAAATGACCGATCATTCTTTTTCCTGGACAGAAGGAGTACTCATTTGAGTGTTCTACCAATGTCTAGCCCTATTTCGTCAACAGATCATCTGAAATCAGAATTCGTTTCTTCTAGTCTCACATGAGACTGCCTCATAATGTGATTGGAGTCCTAAAGCTATCATCATTGCTTCAATTGTAGGCTGCAGCTCATCTAGATTTCAAAAGATATGGCCATAGAGTAGAATTACAAATGTTACTTATGAAGTAAAAAAATAAAAAAACGTTTATACCGTGCAAAACCGTGTAATAAAAAAATGCCTTGTATACTGTGCCTTTTTTTAATATATTTATGCTTTGCGATTTCCTATTGTTTCTTTTCTTGTTTTGTGGTATATCACTATATCATATGCCGAAAAAACTTATCTAGGAATTTTTTTTGATGCAGAAAAAGGGTAAAAAACGCAAATTAAGGGAAGACGAGGTCGTTAATCCAACCTCAAGGCCTGTGTATAAGTGGAAGGCAGAACGAAAGCGATGAAACACACGGCCAACAACGCTTTGCGAACGACCAAGGCAAACCTGTCGGAGCATGTCCCATAGATGCCATTAGACAGGTGAATCAGTGGGGTGAGTTAGGTTGGAGTATTTATGTTCAAACACTTGGGTTTAATGCAATACTGATACAAAAGGTACTCTGGAAAATCTTTGATTCATGAATACTTGATATGTCATTCGTGACTGCAATCGACCAAGTTAGCACAAGGGTGTTCAACGATAGCAAGAAGATTTTGTAATGCAGTTTTTTTGTATTGAAGATGGAAAACATTTAATAATTTTGAATTCTCATGAACCTGTCTTACAGGAGTCTTACTGTTTTATCATATTTTCATGCACCCGTCTTAACCGTCCTGCTGGTGTGGAGGGGGCGGCTTAAATTGTGAGGGGATAGGAAATAAGGAAGACAAGGAATTGCCCCAAAAAAAAAACCAAGGAATATATTTGAGCATAATAATTATGAAGTACCTTTTGGAAAATTGACGAAGCAGTAATTTTTAATTTACCTTTTAACTTTATTACAACAACATCAGAGCCTTAANNAACCGTCCATGGGTGAACGCACATTTCAAAATCTGAAAAAAAGGAGATGAAGAAAAAGGGGATTATAATTTAGGTCATTAAAATGGGATTATCTAAATTCCGAGCATGAAAGCGGAATTAGATTAAACCTAGGACATGAAAGTAGAAAATTTTGTACCAAGACTAATGAAGTACAGTAATACTCATCCTGGTGAATACTTCGACACTCGTTGAGGGTGTATCGGATAAAAATAGTAAATCAATTAATTCTTGATGGTTTGCAATGTTGTTGGAGTAAGAATTTGCAAACGCATATACGAATAGTTTACAAATGATTACAAACTACATAACTTATTATTACAAAATGAGGTAAACAATAGCCTGCCTGCCTATTGTTCTAATTGCATGGTGCTAATCTCATACAAATTGAGATCTCCTATACAACATTCAATTCACAATCCATTTACATGTGCTACTACTGAAGTCATCCCGGTGCAACACTGCAACTTAATTGAGCACTTTCCGGAGATCATCTACTAGTTGGGCCCGGCTTGATGGCTCCATCTGCAATCACGTTTTAGAGGCGTCGGTACATAGTATAACACGCACATATAAAAGTAGCCAGCCAATTCATTCCGGTTGTTAAATAGTTTGCCCAGGTTACCAGTAAGAAGAGTGGTTATATTCATACGAACGAATTAGAGTAGTGTTAGACTATCTTCATCTCCAAACGCAACCAAGCTTTTAACACAAAAAGTATTACAGTACTATTTTATATTTAAACTCTCCCGTTTTTTTTTTATCCCTTAAAAACACGTGGAATTCCCTTGCAATTACTGTTCAAAACTTTGTGGTTGAATATCGAAACCTAAGCATCAAACTCGGGCTCATGAGAAATCCACCCCTTTTATCCTTGGTACCAGGCCTACCAGCCAATACTCATCTCGGTATGAGCAAAGCATCTAATACAGTGATAATGGTAGATTAGGCCATTTTAACTTTTAAGTAGATTGAGTGGTGTGTTGATGAATATGGAACTCATTTTTACTGAATATAACCTAGTTAATTTAAATGTGTGATTGCTGTCAAAAAAAAAAAAAAGGTGTGAGAGAATTCACTCTGATGGAGCCACACGCATAAGAGTGCAGTGCGTAGTGCATTCCGAGTGTAGGGTATAATTTAGCCACTCCTCAACCAAAATACAGGCTAAAATGAATAATAAGACAAGTAAATGAAATACCTCTTGAAGAAGAGCAGCGAGGCCTTGAGGTAGAGCTTTCAAGTCCGATACAGAATTACCAATATTCGAGAATTGATGAGTTACTTTCTCTACACGCAACTCTTGCAGTCTCTCCTCGTAGTTAGCAGGAGTGTCCTTCCATTTGAAGAAAGCCTCGTCATCTGCCCAAGCATCGGTTCTCTCTCCTACAATATCGGACTCTGAGAACCATTTCTTTATCAAGTCCATGGCACATTTATGGCTCAACTGCTCCCCAGCAGCATCTTTGACAGTCTTGACTAGTGTTCCCTCAACAACTCTTCTGTACAGCCTTTTGTAGAAGAATGATCGAGAATTTCTCCAATCTAAGACTTCCTTGATGACTTCTTTGGCAGCCATTCTTAGAGACGTGTCGTGCAATTCTGCGAATTTGGTAGCAATCTGAGTATACACAGGCAAAAGTTGCTTCTCTCTAGCTTTGATTTGTTGGTTTAGAGGTTCTATATTTGCATAAGAGTTGCTGTTCTTAGCTTCCGAAAGTTTGGCCTTGAGATTAATCAGCTCTTTATCAAGTCTTCCCATACATTCCAGCAATTCTTTAGTTCTGAACTTGATCTCAATCATCCCTTCTGGTTCTAGAACATTCCCTTTGGCGGTCCGGTCAGCATACATTTCAATATGGTCAGAGTTAATCCGGCTGTCGACAACCACCCATGCCCCACCACGGAGCTCCCCCATCACGGGAATGTAGACAAAAACAGGTTGTTTATAGGTCCTAAGATTCTCGACAATATTGGACCCCGCCTGAAGGATCCCTTCAAAGAGGTCCCTTTGCCCACCGGAGAAGCCTCTCCAGTTGGCCAAGATAAAAAGCGGGAGTTCTTCCCGATTGAAATCCAACAGGGCTTGTGCGGTCTTAGATGCAGAATCGGGGAACCATACTTGACCAGCTTGTGGGACCACTCGTTCATGAGAGTCGAGTTGACCTGGGTCCGCAGGAATGACTTGCATCACAGTTTGTGTCTCAACAGCAACTATCCCCACAGGAATTCCTCCAAGCTTAGCCCTTCCGGTAACAACTGTCCTTGCCCAGCCTTCCAGAGTTTCAATAAAACTATCCTTGTCAAAAATACCACCAATCCACTTACCAGTTGTGTCAAGTGTACCAGATATAGCCCCACGAGGATCACAGGCGTTTTCAGGTAAGTACTCAACTGGTCTCTCTGGAGGGTCTAACGAGGGAGAAATTGGAAGTGGGCCACCTGAATACGGTGGAACAAAGCTGAGCCATTTCAAGATAGCTGATATGCCTTCAAGATCATCAGAAACTGTGAGATGTGTAACGCCATTTGTGCCCATAATCTTCGGGCCACCAAGTTGCATGTGTGAACTGTAAACCTCCCGACCCAGCAATTTGTTTAATGCAGAAAAACCCGTCAAAATAATAGGCTGATCAAGCCTCTGTATACAACGCATGCCCAGGCGAGCCAGATACGCACCGATACCAACCGTTCTACCGGTTACAAAAGTTAGAGTGAAGGTTTCCCTATATGCCCTCGAGTAAGCACCGGCAATTGCCCCACTTCCTGACAAGTTCTCTACTCCCAATCCATCCTCCTTGCCTACCACAGAATCTATGACCCATCTAGTTTCTCCATTTTCAAGTTTTAACTCGTGGGCTATAACTGATGACCCAATCCGGGCATAATCCTCCGGAGTTAGGTAGACATACTGAAAGCCGCGATCAGGGCTCGACTCATCAGACCAGCCGACGTTAAAGCAGGCTTTGACCTCCTCAGCAACACCAAGCCGGGCCCCGGAATTAGCCGCTAAATAAATTAGAGGTAGTTTCTTGGAACATGCAAGTTCTGTAACTGCAAGAAAGAAAGCATCCTCTCGTGTCCCAAAGGATCCCGCCTTAAAAGTAACATCATTTGCCACGACCAAAATTGTCCTGCCATCAGGAAATTCAGGAGTTAACATTTCCAAGCACCATGCTACCATGCCGACGTCATTTAGACCGGGGCGGCGATCGGAGAGGACAAGTGGGGTACCCCAGTTGCCTTTCGAATCAGCAAAAACTAGTTCAGTTACTTTCATAAGCGCTCTATTAGAAGGTTTCTCCAAAGCTGGAGAATGGGATGCCCAAGATTGCTCCAATGCTGTCAAGAAAGCCTGTAGACAGCAAAACAAACTACCAAAGTTCATTTCTTGTCCTAATGAACGTAAGAACACAACTAAGATCTAAAACAACGCCTTCATAAAGAAAATGAATAGACAAAATTTGGTGTCATTAAAAGATGGAATAAATGGATATCAACAAAAACCTTAGTGCCAAAATGACTTGAGGTTAGTTAACAAGACTCATCATTTGAGACTATTATGAGAAGTAAACCGGTAAAAAATGACCAAAAACAGAGAAAAAAGGGAGAAACGAAAAAAAAAAAAAAATCAAAACATCTGGACCAAAAAGAGCCTTACTGCCTTAGTGACTGACTTAAGTTCGGGTAATATGAAGTTATGAACCATCATTTGAGCCCATTAATGAAAAGGATCAAAAACAATGAAAAGGGAAACATAAAAAAAACATAAACAGCTGGAAAGAACATGGAAAAAGTAAAATTAACAAAAATTATGAAAATAAAAGTAAAAGGACCAGATAACAAGATTACAAGATAACGTATCTGAAAATCATACCAGCGGAAAATCATAGCAGTAAGTTGTGCTGTTTCTCATGGCCTGAAGTCGCTTACGGGCAATGACCTCAAGTGGCTGATACTGCTCATTCACTGGATGCATGTGAAGGGGACCATGAATAGATGCGGAGTGGTAAACAATTTCGTGGAGGTTACTGTCCTCTAATTCGCGATAAACCTGGGTTTTATTTGAAGCAGGCATTAATTCACTCAAACTGAAAAAACAAATGCAATATGCGTCATGTTTACTAGCCTAATGCAAGAAAGTTCAATTTGTTTCATCGCCATCAAGACAAATTTCCGTAATAGATAGGACTTGTCTGAACATGCACAGAACATGCTGCTCTACGGAATATCATCATGATGTTTTGACGACTTAGCTTTTACAAATGCTCAGAACCATGGCAAAGAGATTCATAGGAAAGGCAGAGTGCAAAATGCTTACGTGTATGGTGCAGGTATGACCAGTCACATTTGTAACTGCGATTCTCCAAAAGCCATTGGCTAGTCCTGCGGATGATATCCACATCTTCACTTCCCATTCACACACATTTAGCCTATGCATTCTAACACCAGCCAATTTGTGGATTTCACGTGCGAGCTCTTCCAGGATCAAGTGAACAGTTTGCTCCTCTTGTTGGTCATTTATGTCAACTTGCCTGAAACAATTGATAAAAATAATACTTCTTTAGAATAAAGCTGTATCTAAGGCGAAAAATATCAGAAAGAATAAGTCCACAAAGATATTTACTTATGGTATGGGACAAGATCTTGTATTTGTTGTTCCCGTACGATATACAAGTACATATGTGCATGATCTGGTTTCAGTGAGGCATTATGTGCATTAAGTTCTAATTCTTCCATTGCAGCTGTTAGAGACCTCAGGATGCTTCTAGAAGTAAAAGATATTGGCTTTTGTGTTCTAAAAGATCCTAGCTCAATGCCTGCAAAGCTTTCACCGGTCACTGGCTGCCTCACAAGCGTCCTAAGAAACATCCTTTGAATAAAAGGCTTGTCGACAACTGTATACAGGTGCCACTGGCGATCCCGAGATGGGGTGTACTTGATATTTTCATAGCCTTTAAGCTTGTCCTGATGATTACGAGAAATTCAAAGTTAAAAATTAGTTCACGAGGCACAGTTAAACCTTTTAGATTCTTCGAAGTCTGAAGAACCAAATCTAAATTGTATTAGTCAACATGGGACGATTAAAGTTTCACTCACTAATTCAAGATATATGGATAGAGGAGGTTCCAAATGGCGAAGTGAAGGTACTTCCTCATAGTAATTTTTTTCTGTCAACCAATAAAATGAATGTCTCATAGGGGTACGCCCTTCATCTCTCTGTATGATGCAACTAATCACCCTTACTCCAACAGCGTGAAGACTTGAACTCACTTCTTGCTCTCTCAAAATTTTGGCCAACTTTTTTACTCTCTCTTGAGCCTGATCTTCATCACCACTGCAAGACATACACAAAGCACCGATTATAAACAGAAGTTGGGAATTCACCAAGAAACAAAGCCAACAAACTAACAACAGAAAACAAGGCTCAAATATCAGGCACAAGTATGACTCTTTCAAATTTATTTCGTTTTTCCAAAGCATACAACATACCAAGTTAACAACACATTACCCAACTGCCTTAATTGCTTCTACTTGTGGCAAGTAAGGGGGGATCAGCCCATGAATTAAAAACACGGAGGATATTTCCGGATAACCCATAATAAAAATTGCTTCCGTGAAATTATCTATACTCTACTATACTTCAGAGTTCAGATACAAGAAGCATACTGATTTTAGTGAGTCACTTTGGTTGAACAAGGAACAAGCTAGAAGCCTTATACCTGTCCTGCAGCAAACTCATCTGGTTATTCACCCCCACGAGTGCAATATGCATCATGTTCCCATGACTGGTCGGTTCTAAAGAGCCGCTGGAAATCACTTTATCAGAATTTTGAGTTGTTTCTTGCAATGCAGCAGTAATTACGGGCTCGAGAAACTGTAAAGATTTAATAATGACCATGGCTCCCCATTTTCTCTCACTATGTTTCTCAACAAGGGGTGTGATGGTATCCTCTGTTTCAATGTGCTCCTCCCTGAATTCCCAAGAAGCAATGAGGCCAGACCTGTGCCACTGCATCCTGACGCTCCCTTTGACAAGAAATGGCTGGGAAAAAATGACGGGTTACATACCTTTGTTGAAAACTATTTATGCAATTGCAAATAAAAAATCAATTAGTTCCCTATGAGAGTCTCATACTTATAATGTGTGAGACCAACCCAATCCACTGAACTGAAATCAGAAAACAACTTCCCCACAATATGGGCGAATCTCATGGCAATCTTATCATAGACGGTCTCTTATAGAAATTTGTGATTCATGATAATAGCACAACGTACCTGATACAGTCTACGGATATAAGTTTCAACAACCCGCCTCTGAAGAGTGTGATCGCTGTGATCAAACAAGCCAACAAGGGCATCTTCAACTGCCAATGGAGCACTTACAAGAGCCTCCATACGTTCGTTAATGGCACTTTTTCTTTTTGGAGTATCAATGGTTTCACCATCTTCCGTGAACATTTCTAGCTCTGAAAGGTTTCTAGCTATATTTGAACGAAGCTCACTCAATTTAGTTTGTTCAAGTAACTGACTGGCCTTGAGTGCCAACTGCAAAATTAAATTGAGTTCCAAATTATACGTTGAGCGTTAAAACATCAGAGAAGTACATTGCATGTATAGCCACATGAGCAACCTTCATGTCTAGCTATGAGGTAAGACCAAGTTGTAAAACAGTCATTTTAAATTAGTTCAACCTAAGCTACACAAGTAAGAGTGTCAGACACGGATACATATCCATGTCAGACTACGGATATGTTTTGAGGAACATGTCTTCAAGATATTAATATATTTATAAATAATTTTCTGTTTTTTAAGTGAAATGGAAATGTTGGAGAAATAAGGCTAAACTCATTATATTAATGGGAAAATTATACTACAATTGCTTCCTCAAAATTTTCTTCTTTTACGTAACATGCGGGTTTCCTTGTTGGCTCTTTTAAGAAAAGGTTAGGATTGATATGTCATGTTAGACAAGGTATGACCTTAGAACTAAAGGATCAAAGTACCATAGAGTACAAAAAAAGTCAAGAGCAAAAATTGAGACGATTACCCACCTCGGAATAGATTGTGTGGTTAAGTCGTGAAAACCGAATCAATTTTTCTCTGTACGCAGCAGGGTTTGGATAAACCAGTTGTTCCATGAGCAGCAGAATTAACTTGTTTTTATTCTTGACACCCTGCCATAAAAACAAGATTAGTAACCAGTCTGGCGACCAGCCGGCCATATATGAAAACCAGAAAATCCCAGCGCGGGTTAAAGGAGTCACATACCTGATGTGAGAGTACGATGTCCACAACCTTCAAAAGATCCTTCTTATACTGAAGACGGAGACGCTCAATCACATCGGCCTGTAAAAATCAAGCGACCAATAAATTTAGGAGAAGTAAGTTATTGCTCTTGACAGATTCTTAATATGAGGATGTATTAAGGCACAAGCATAAATTTGGCATTGCAAGTAATTTATGTTTCGTAGGTGTACAAAACTAAAGCATTGCCAGTAACAAAGAACAGTGGCAGCAAGTCGAAGGCTAATGCCTCCAGCTCAAACAAAAGTGAGAACCAGAAAGATGAACTTACCTGGATATTGTCACTAAACAATTCTTCAACCGTCAAATACTCTTCAAAAAGGGACTGGACAATAACACGGGCATGGCTCTCCCTTCCACCTTCATAAGACTTTACCAGACTTAATAAAGGCTCGATAAGCCTCCCTTGAGCTCCTTTTTCTTTCTCGGGGCAGGAAGCTAAATGAGCCTGATAAATATCAACAAACTACTATTACGAGGGTCTTATTGAGAATCAATAACATGCAGAAGATAACAAGTGAGATACATACCTCAAGAACACTTTTCAGCAACTTTGCAGGAAATTCAATGTTTTGGGATATCGTAATGCCATCAAATGCTTTATATTTTGATTCCAACTGAAAAATTGGAAGGAAAAAGTGTAAAGTACTAAGAATAAGTAGCAAAGAAAACCAGAGAAAAAATAGATATCAATTGTTTCACAAGTAAAACAAGGTGTAGATACATACTTCACTTCTCAGATCTTTTGGAAGTCGTGCAGCTAGGACAGATAAGCATTCTTGCCATTGAAGGAAAGGAAGTTCAGGGCTATCAAGACAGTTCAGCAAACTTTGAACGACCTGACAGAATAAAATCCACTAGTAAAAAGGGAGTTCATAGTGAAATTGCCAAGGAACTTGCAATAAATCGGGTTTTAATTTGCTAAAGCTGCCCTTTTCAATGATTCACACATTAAGTAAACAAGGAGTAGTGTTTGAAATTGCGGTAACTCGTATCAGCTTCTTTGGAGACCAATACATCTCAGGCAGTACAATACGTATCGCCCAAGATTTTGAACCATGCAAAGGGGGGTCACAACATTCAGTACTCCTGTATAAGCCTCTGTATGTTACCTGTGGAATATACCTTTTCTAAAACGAATACATATACCATTTTACCATCAGATAATGTGTGAGACATTGCCAGTTAATCCATTATGCAATTTTCTACCAAAGAGTTCAATGGTTCATTGCCATCAATTGAAGTATTTACGCATTTTTTTCCAAATGATGCCTCATATCCTGATTGCTCATTGGATACACTGCTAAAATTGAGGGAAAAAATTCTTTCACACTATGGACTTTGATGACAAGTTTCAAATGCTAAAAGCAACTTTAATCGTTCGTTGACAAGTTTGCTGAAGCCAACCCTCAGTTATAGAAAAGGTTTGATAAGCTTAGAAAATTATCTTTGGAAGGGTCAACATGAGTCGTTAAGAACGGGGATATTATGCTATCTCTGATGAATTAATGTAATATCAGACCTCTCACACACAGAATCGAATTTAATAAGATATGTAGCTCCCTATGGCAGCTCCCCTTAGAAATAGACCAAGGTATGGGAACCTTGCTTGAATGAACTCTCTCCCGACAAGTTCACAAAATTAAACGTGCCAGTGAAAACAATAAAGTAATAAACGCAACATAGAGAGAACAATTAAACCAACAGAAAGAGTAATGATATGGGTTCTTACTTCTGCTATGTTATGCTCATAACCAGAAAGAATCATCCGAGCAGCATTTAAGCTTGCAGCACACCTCTGGTGAACTTTTCCTGATACTGCAGTTGGGGGTCCAAGGACAGGGAAGCCACCACAAAAAGGTTCTGCTTTTCTAACGGCAGAAGGATCATCCAAATCAAGTCTTGCGATAAGCTCGCCAGCCTACATGAGTACACAACCAACACTTGCATAGGATCAAACATGACCATTACGCTCACAATTTTGATACATGGAAACTGGACTAAGATCGTCTTAAAAATGCTTTTTGTTAAGACTATATTAGCAATGAAGATTCTTTTCTTTTTGTTGTTGTAAAGGGAGCCACAGGTATAGTTCCACAGTTGACGAGTTTAAAAGCGAGTCATGATGAGTACTATAGCTCAATGACTCTACCGGCTAATCTAGATTTTAATGTGGAGCTTTTGAAGAGGGAGTACTTAAAATGTTGAAAGCTTATAAAATATCCGTTACTAACACATCTGGCCATATTCAATGTTAAGAGGATCAAATCCAAGTCTTATTAATTTTAATGAGATGTACCTGCATTGCTTGACCTTCAGACATCATAAATTGTATCATGCCAGCGGCAGGTGAAAGCAAAGGCATACACATTTTCATAACCTCAACTTCAGCAAATGGGGTGTCTGCGTCAATGTGACTACCATCTGCTACCAGATAACGCAATAGCTTACATGGTGTCTCCGCGACTAACTTTGACGGATCATGATCATTCTGAATATTGAAAAGAAAACAGTAATCAGCTTAAATTACAAAGAATTAGAAAGGTTATAAAAGCATATTACAAGAGGGTTGGTACCTGAAGCAAACAAGTTCTTCCATCAATAAGAAGGCGAGTACCTGCCGCTTCTTCCTCAGCATATATGACGTGACTATTTCCATCCAACTGTTGACGGGGTTTATAAAAAGATGTAGCTTAGTCAGTTTAACAAATATGTATACAATAGTAATCAGAAACGGAATACCCTCGCTAAGACATCCGGAACATAACTTCTTCCTAGCCAATGCAGCAAAAACACGCTATCTAGATGTTAAAACATAACAAATGTAAATGATGCTCCGCTCTTTTAGCAGTAGATTCTTTGAAAATAGATACTCGATGAAGTCTATGAAACATGAATAGAAGGTGACGTTAAAATCATCTAAGTCAAGAATGTCTGTGTTCAACAGTTCACCATTAGGCAAATCATTCAAACTCTATACTATACAAAATCAACTACTTGGCAAAAGTCATTGCTGCGTTTTTTTAATCTTTTATAGATGTCAAGAGCATGGGCAATGAAGGGAGTTCCTTTTCCCTTTTTCTCTTTCTTATATTTCCTACACACACACACACACACNNNCTTTATTTGTTTTTGAGCATGTGTAATTTTTCCAGAGCTTATTACCTCAACTTTATTTGTTTTTGAGCATATGTGTATTTTTTCTGAGCTTATTGAAGTTTATAAGTTAGATTTTAAGTTTTTTTTTACGTCAAAACTCAAATTTAACAAAGGTTATCTGTAATGCTTTTTAGTATTTTAATTTTTTGAGCTTATTATTCAACAGATAATAGCTTACTTGCATCAGGAGACCTCCATCTCTTAGTGTATGTATTTCTGCTTCAATTTCTGATTCATTCAATCGCAATCTATAACTTCCTGATCCACCCCGAACTAGTTCAATCTGTGAAACAGACACAAATATAAGCATTACACTAAGTATAAGTACTCTCAATAAAGTTATATCCAAAGGCGGGTCTTCTCTTGAGCATAGAGGGATCAACCCCTCCTGGCTATTTATGCTAAAGTAGCATGTGGCCAGCCTTGCTCAATTGGTAAATAGTGATTATTTTGAACCTTATCAAGCGTTCAGTTCTTGACTCCTTGCCACGTCCAAAGATCCGCAAGTGGTACTAGTATTAACTATAAACTACAATTTCATAATAAAGGCAGCCAATAATGGCACTTACAGTGTACTTGCTGCCCTCAATATTCAGAGAAACTTGGGAGCGGACAAGTGATATGTGCTGCAATTACAAAATTGAATGTAAGTATAGAAACAGACGATCATTACGAGGTTGCTAATAACACCAATTATCACGGTATTACATACCTTAGGTGGAATTTGACCACTTTCGAGATAGCCAACATATTCGGAAACTGTGGCTGCACTACTAGCAGAAGCTTTCTGGAGAAGAGGCAGAGGGGAAGGGGCGTGTCAGAAACTATAAATCATAAACTTAAGAAGAATTGTCAAATGCCGCTTTTAAGATTAAGACTTGAATGATTTTGAACAGATGTACGTACATACAACGCCCCTCCTACGACAGATATGTACCAAGGTGGCCTTTCTGCTCTGACTCTCATTGCAATTCTACTATCCAGCCAACCTGTATGAATTTTGTTGTCTTGGTAATCTGAAGCCTGGAAATCCAAAAAAATTGATTCACATTAAGGAGTTGACTTTATGGAGAAACAGTAGGCACAAAAGGAGAGAAATGGGAGGTCCCTCTCACATGTAAAAGATCGATGGTATAATCGACATTTGTGCGAATCTCCCCACGTATTTGAATTTCTTTCAAGCCAAGAACCATATTAGCTATGGCTAAGCCTCTAGATTCACCAAATGCAAAAACATGGCCTGCGAAGAAATGGTTCACTTTTAGTTTCATAAACCACTAAAAGGCAAGCCGTGGGAGTATGATAGATAATATACTGCACAAAGGGGACAGGCACTGTTATAGGTTTAGTCCCAACATTTGGACAGTTCGGAATAAATTTAGGTTAATATTAACCATAGTTTCAAGTTACTACCAAACACTTACCAAATTGAGAATCTGAGAACTCATGGATGCCCCCTCCAGACTGCAATAGAAAAAATTAATCAATGCCAAGTTCCTGATAAACCAATCTGAAAACGACATGAAAGTTGGTGAGGAAAGTAAATACCTTAACTGAGAAGTACGCCCACACATTTGGCTTGCTTTTGAAATTCAGCTCCTGAGCAAAACGCCAGAATTAAGACTGTCTTTTTAATTGCCGTGAAAAACAAGAGGACTCTAGGAACCAAGATAATCTTTCTCACCTGTACTTTCCCACTTGTGGGCTTAAATCCATCATCTGGATCCTCGCTTGTCACACGTACAGCAACACAGTGACCTTTTGGTCGTACAGACTCTGCCTCGTCAAAGTCAAATGGAGTGGCGGCAACACAGGTTTTCCTCCAAGCATCATTGCTCCCACCATGCTCCTTCCCATAAAATCGCCTAATTTCTAGTGATATAAGAAAAGGAAGCATGTAAAAGTGTAAAGGAGAAGAAGTTATAAGTTGGAAGTAAGTAAACAAGGAGGAGAGATACCTACCAGGTATTTGCCAAAGAGGGATACCCATGCCGACAGCAACTTGAGTACCTGGAAGATTTATTTCAGCAATCCATTCTGTAACAGGATGCTCCACCTACATCAACGACGAATTGCAAAGGGAAAAACTATTCAGCCACATTAGATATGTAATGATGTGCTGACTTTTACGCGTTTTTCTTTCCTTTTTTTCTATTTTTCTTATTACCTAATATTGGCGAGTTAAAATGATGATTTGAGTGTTAGCCGAATACAAATCAATTTGGGAGCAAGGCACTGTAAATTTTTAAAATTCATAACATAGTGTTCTTAGAATTGCAATCTTTAATAATTGGTACTTGATCTTAAACTGACGATTGTGCCATAAAGGAAACCATATCTATGTGTACACCAAATCAGCAAAGTTGGTATGTCAAAACTCAAAACAAATGATGTAAGATTTTTTAAGTAATATAATTTGCAAGTGGTTGCTACTAAACAGAAGCTGAGAACGAAATGTACCTGTAGCCGAGGATTGAGCTCCAGGAAATAAAACTCGCCAGTTTCCATACTGAACAAATATTCAACTGTGGCTGCCCCAACGTAATTTACACACTTGGCCAACCTTCTAGCTGCCTGCTCTAATTTTTTCACGGTCTCTGGTGGTGCTACAGTTATTGGACCCTCCTCTATAATCTGGATAATTGAAATGAGAGAGACAACATTCAGATCTAAACTTCATTAGCAAACCACACGTTTAAACAACTGTAAGACACTCTTTTGATAAGATATTGTGAGACCACGTCACGATTGAAACTATCAAGGTCACTTTTAGTTCAAAAATGAACATTAATGATAAAGTCATTAACAATGAGAAAAAAGGTCATGAACTAAAAGGGTCGTCGACAATATTAAGTTAATATAAAACAGTCATCTAGTAGCTGTCTCTTCAGCAAGCATAATTTACACCCGGTCATTCATGATTGAGGAAAACATAGAGGTTTATTATCAATGACATAGGACTCACTTTCTGGTGCCGCCTCTGAACACTACAATCACGACTGTGTAATGCTGCAACATTTCCATGTTGATCACACAATAACTGAACTTCCAAGTGTCGGCTCTGCAGTCCATAAACAATATCCATATTCAAAATAAAATGCACCCAAAATGCAAATTCATTTTATGTTACCAAAGCTGAAAGACTGACCTGGGAGGCCACTTTCATTATGAATATCGGTGAGCCAGGAACTTCACCCTGGACTTGCTTGAACAACGCACGAACTTCGTCGTCATTATGAACCTGAAAGACAAAAAACCATATTTCATTCACGAGATTTAGGAAGGGGGTGGAAATTGCCTAAAATACTTGACTCAATGCTTAATCTTGTTGTTCAAACAGATCTTAAATTTTGATGGAGAAAACATAAACTATAACGTTTAACGAGAAAGGTACTCAAGCAGGATTTGGATAATCAATAAACAAGCAATTCTCTTCAGCTATTACGGTAATTAACCCACATCATGACCAAATGCAAGCATACCTTTCTAATTCCTTTTCCTCCACCACCCCATGACGCTTTAATCATTGCTGGATAACCTACAATATGACAACTCGAAATTGCTTCGTCTGTAGTAAAAACACAAGCTGCCCTATATATATCATCAGGGATTGTATCCAAGCAACTATCTGCAGTGACTTTTACCTGGAAGACAGGTAAGTTATTTAGAATGTGGAGCGAACTCCTGGAATAAACGCTTGGCCAAAATTTACAAGAAATTCCGTGCATACATGAGAGCCACTCCATGGAAGAGTTGGAACATCTGCAGCTTGAGCGATCAATGATGAACCAATTTTATCTCCGAGGGCAGCCATAGACGTACCAGGAGGTCCTAAAAATACAATTCCCTTCGATTGCAGTGCATCTGGCAGTTCCGGATTCTCAGATGCATGACCCCAACCAGGCCAAACTGCATCAACATGAGTGATTTCTGCCATCTGCAGAAAAGCATGTTACAGTAAGTCCTACATATCATCGTTACCCCAGTGCCTTACTATCTCCTGCCTGTGGCGGGGTGGGGTCAAGACTATACCACCTTATCCTGATGTTAAAAGCATAAAGAAGATGTTCTGGAAGACCTATACTGAGAATTGTGCCATAAAATACAATGATACTCTCCTCTTCAAGACACTTGAAGCGTAGAGAGTTCAATGGACCATTTTGCTTTATTCCATCGTAATCCAAAACTGAAGAAAAGTGAGTCTTTGACAATGACCCCATTGGAAACGAATACAAAATAATAATGCTGATACATCAAGATAACCATTACCTCAACGATGAGTTGCACGTTGGCATAGTTATTGTTATTAGTCCCACCAGGAACTTCAACAAACTGATCAGCTATTCGGATGTGCTCGGCATTGATCCTCATATCTTCAGGAGTGGCCATGGCCACCAGTAATATAGCCTTCTCTGTTCCGAAGGTTTCATATGCCCATGTCCTGACACTTCTAATAAATTTGACAGCTGCCATACCATTGTTTGCAAGCAATATGCTGTGTATTGGCCTCTTTCCTCCAAGAGCATAACAAAAATCATCCACCACCGACACTGTAGAAGGATTCCTACTGGTATGGTCATTGTTCCGCTTTTTTAAAACAACCATTTTTCACTTTAACGGACTTACAAAGACCGCCTTCCCCGTCAAAACGTCAGGCTACTGCAACTGCTAATGGCACACAAAAATTAAACCACAATCAGAATTTCCAAGTGACCAATTTAAGTCCTAGTACTAGAAAAACCGCGTCTAGTATGGGTACATCAGTTGGCAGCACATTTCAAGCAAAATTCTTTCTTTGATCGAAAAAGCAGAATTCTTCTCAACTAACATTATTACAAAGATGAGAAGTAAAGCATGAACTGCTGCCTATTGAAACTCTTCTATAACTTACAAGATCACCAACCAATAATCACTGACCCAAAAAAAACTTGTCATACTAACCAACCAAACTAACAACAAATCTGCAATTCCACAATGATTAGGGGTTGGCTAAGATGAACCGTCATAAAAACCCGCCATTGATCACAAAACACAAACAAACTATAAAGCTAGTATATAAGATGAGAATAGGAGTGCAAATTCAAAATTTGATGAAAATGATGACATCCCTATCAAACAATAGTCCAATTAAGTATACAAATAAACACATGGATGTAACATACTAGTAAGATTAGGCTTAGTTAGTCAACAAACAATAGGGTCATGCTTAAAACCGTCTTAAGTTAAAGACCGTAGGACGGTCTTAGACAAGAAATTGGGTGAAAGAAAAGCAGCAATATTTACTATGCTAACCAAAATAAATCCTACTTAAAAGTTGATCATACATAATTCTTCACACTATTCAACACTGTAGTTAGTTCAACTACCAAAAACAAACCCAACTTTAAAAAAAAACACAAAGAAGGAGTAAAAATGAATGACAGAAACCTTGAAAATTGGATAAGATGATCAGAGTAGAATAAAATTGGGCATCTGGGTAGTAGTAAAATTGGATGAATCAAACAGTTGAACTGCAATTATGATTGTTGAATGTTGAAAGAGTATGATTAGAAAGAGTAGAATGTAGTAGTTGAAGTTGTTGTTGTTGTAAATGTAAAAATAATAAATACGGAAAAAAATAGGAATTGAAAGAATGTGAATATAAATAAGGAGGGAGGGAGGGAAGGAAGGAAGCGGGGAAGGAGGAGGTTGGTATGATATGAGGGGGATGTGCATTCACGTAATTAACGTCCCAATTTATTTGGGATCGTCTCGTATCGTTGGCTGGCAAGAGGCAACTCAACACAATTCTTAACTACCCAACTCTCAGCTACCCTTCACCCAACCCCATCTTATTCATTTACTTTTCTATGATATCATTCTTCCTTTTCATTCGTCGTCGTCTTCTTCTTCTTCATAATATAATATACTATGGATTATACAACATCCTAGTGGTTTTATGGACTCGTCATATGTTTTCATTTCCCATGACTTGGTCTAATATCTATCCGGGTTTGAGACTAGTTGAGCATTGTTTGTGTTCAGCTACACTTTTGAGTGAACTTGTTCTTAATCACTATGTCTTTTTAGTTAGTAGACCTGGCAAAATAAATTTTGTCCGATCGATCCGGCCCAACATCTACACTCAAGTCTCGAGCTTGACCTTAACCTGAATTGACCCGATCCACAATAACCCGACCCCAATGTTATTGTTGTAAACTGATTATTATCCATGAATAAATTGTTTATAGTTGACCCGAAAGGACCCGACCCCGAAATAACCCGGTCTGATTCGAATTAAACATGACTTGAAGCCAGCAAACCCGAAAATGACCCGACCTAATCCGAACAAGGCCTGATTGGCCCGTTACCAGATCTCCTTTGATGGAGCATCATTAGGTAATGTCACTTTGAATTTTGGGCTATATTCATTTTTTTTTTTTTTTTGAGTAATGAATTGGATCACTTGGATGAGATTGGGTCGTATCATTTAATTTAATTTAATCATGTTTATTCTTGAATATGGCTTCTTTCGTCAGATTTAAATGTTTTAGACCTAAATTTATGAGTTATTATGAGACTTGTGACCACTTTTCTGCTGGTTTTTGGTCGAAAACTATTACCTCGTTTTCGAGCGAAAAAACTCCAACATTCACTTTCTCAAAACATGTACTACACGTTTAAAAGTTTATCAGTTAGTCTTGCTGAAGACAGGTCGGAGCAAGTGACGGGTAATGCTACTCACAAAACGAATAGGGGGGACAAGGTGGGGGCACCCCCATGTGCTTCCCTCTCTCCTCTATTTGGGTCATTTGTGAGAGGAAATGGTATCCGTCACTCCAAAGTGACGGATACGTGCCGTCTTCAATGAGATTTTGTGATACCACTATCTGTTCAAATGGCTTTGGCTTATATTAATTGCTAACACTTAATTATTTAATGCTATTTGGTCAATGCATTTTGAAATTTTAGAAACATTTACGAAAATCAAA
>LHUT01001180.1:0-23006 GCA_001412135.1 Silene latifolia subsp. alba
AACAGGTTTAAGACCTCAACAGATTGTATTTAAGTGGCCAATGATATTCATTTCAAGATACAAATTGGTCAGGTTTAGAATATAATCAACATACTTGTGTGTCTCATGTATATGCTTCTGCCTTATGGACCATTCAATTATTCCTCGTCTTATTTGAGTACGTTGCAAGATGCAGACATTTCAAAAGGCAGCTTATTCCGATTGGATATGATGCGGATGATGACCAAATTAAGACCATTTGTTCGCAATTTCCTGCAAGAAACAAGCCAGATATTTGAAATGTACATTTACACAATGGGTGAGCATGCATATGCAATTGAAATGGCTAAGCTTCTTGACCAGGGAAATTTGTACTTCAATTTGAGAGTGATTTCCCAAGCTGATTGCACTGAGAGACATCAGAAAGGACTAGATGTGGTACTTGGTCAAGAGAGTGCTGTTTTGATACTTGATGATACGGAATTCGTAAGTACTGTTCCAACTTGCTTTATTAAACTGAACTTTTTACTGGGTTCTAATGTTGGTTGCTTTCCTATACTACTACTAAAAGGTATCATACAATTTGTTGAGTTACTTTTTCTAAAATGTTCATGTTGATATGTATTATTGTTACACTATCTTTTCTTTGGAGTTGCGACATTTTCTTTTTTGGAAAAAAGACAATCGGTAAATTTGCCAAATTTTCTCAACTGGCACAAATATTAAAGTGAAACGACTACTATATCCTTTACTTTTGAGTTAAAGTAGCCATATGGCCTACCTATTATACCCTTCAGTTTTGCACTAACCTCACTTGTCTACTTGTTCTTCTAAATATCAGCCATTTGCAAATGTGGCAAATCCAAATAACGAGTTGGAGTATTCGTTTGTCCTTTTGCCCGCTAAAAATATGTTGCTCGGCTACTTGGTCATATAAGCTGATATTTTTCACGGCAAGAGATTCTAAAGAAGCGCTGCTTTTGAACCTTTACTAATTCAGGTCTGGCAGAAACACAAGGACAATTACACATGTCGTCTCGCTAGATCCTGGGACAGATAAGTCCCGCTGAGCTGTCCGAGAGGGAAAGTTTCTAGTCCATCCAAGGTGGCTTGATGCCGCAAACTATTTGTGGCAAAGGCAACCAGAAGACAAGTTTCCTGTTGTAAGTACTAAAAAGAACAGTTGATATATCAATGGCCTTGGCCTTGACGATAGGCTTAATGTGTAAATTTTGTAGCTTTGGCCGGAGTAGATTCATCGCCCAGCCGTGTTTTGTAGGAATGGGAAGAAATTAACGGGATTTTCATTTACGCAACTGACGGATGAGTATTTTCATTAAGGACTCTATTCATCCTAATTATATGTTTGTTTACCATTGAAGAAAATTTCTTAAGAATATAACATGAAAAATTGATGTGTAAACTCATATTTAACATAATTAACTAGATAATCTTGTAAATCTCTCAAAAACCGAAATAACATGTTAGTTGATGGAAAACAATGCTAATGTGGTACTGTTCAAGTTAAAGATAATACTCCGTAATACTCCGTAATGTTTTTTTTCCGTCGGAGTTGTCAGTTGGTATTAAGTTTATAAAATTGGGTCACTTGTGGTACAAGTTTTAAAAAAAATTATATCAGGTATAAGATTTAAAAAGCGGTGTTATATAAGATATACGTTATTAATTTACCCATATTTTTACTAAAATACTGTTTAAGGGCAAAAAATTTATCAAAATGGGTTAAAATGGAGAGGATTTATCAAAATGGATCCATACTAACTTCAAAGTTACGTTTTTATTGAAGTAGCTCACAATTGCTGTGTATCTCAACAGTTTTGAACGAAAGTCGCTTAGCCACTAAGCAACTTAATGGAAGAATACAAAATGTTTGTATGTGATGAAGTTGTCATTTAGGGCTTCCATAAGGCCATAATTAGTGATGAGTGGTTATCAATGATGCAATTCATTTGAGGGATGCATTGCCCACACATTGTCGTCGTCGTCATCATCCACTTAATTTGGAGCCTAATTTCTCACCATTTTCTAAAAAAAAAAAGAAAGAGGCAAGTACCTATTGATATCCGGATCTTATTTTGGCAACATCTAACGGTTCTAATTTTACGCATAAAAATAAAGGGAAAATGAGAATGAAAAGGGTAATTATTATTTAAATAGATTGTGAGAGGAAATGGAGAGAACCTATTTCCCTTAATTTGTGTACTTTTCAGTCCATAAATTATCTCCATCACAAATTCTCATTTGTGACGGGTATATCCGCCACAGGTTTACAACAGGTCAAATACTACTTATATGAGGAGATAAAATAAAAACAAAATGACTTAGTTAAAAATATTTGACCAGTCACAAACTTGTGACGGATATACCTGTCACATAATAGACTTGTTGTATCTCTAGTCATTTATCCTAATAAAAAGTATTCGCACTCATCCTCATGGTCGACTTGCCGAATACATCAACTATTAAAAGCTTCCCTAAACACTAATAGTGGCATTATCTTCTACGAGTATATGACATTAATGTGATTAAGTGAGTGGCCTAAAAGTTCTTCAAGGGGGGTATTCATGTGAATGATGGTGACATAGAAAGTGCTATAGTAGATTTGGTCTTTGTCTAAATTGTACTCCCTCCGCATAATTATTTTCTTCTCATTTCTCTAATATTTATGAGCAGTATTCAATTAAAATGGAAAGAAAATAGATGTTCGGAAGGAGTAGCACATTAATAATGTTGTATGCTTACTTACTCCATTCTATTTGATTCCGATTACCCTAAAAAAGGGTAATATGAGATGAATTATTCTCAACTATTCGCCGTAACACTCTTATAAAGAGGTGAATGGTTGACTACGGAGTTTTCTCCATTCTTATAAAAAGAGACCTCAAATCTGTGCAGTCATTAAAGGATGAGGTGAATAATCCTAAACGACGACACCAACCACTTGTTTCTATAATTTTTAGGAAGTCATTGTCATATGGTTTTAAGTTGTAACAAGTGTATTTATTTGACTTTATTTTGCAGTTATGTCATAACCAACTTTTATACGAAAGTTTCTTTAATATATCAATTCGCCTCGTTAATTTAACATCTATCTAAACGGAGATAAGATTACGTATTTTATTAATTCACAAATCGTGTAAACATTTTGTTACACAAGTATATTGGGAAATAATTTTTGTGTCAACAACTTTTTAACATTTGTATATCTTCTTCGAAATATTCATGTAAAAATCATCTTATAGAAACATCATATTTAATGTTGTGTTCTTTCCATTGACTTTTTGAGGTAAAAGTTGACAAACTTTTCAGTTAACATGTAGAAATATAAAACATTGTAATACGACACAAAGACATATACATTTGGTACAAATGGAAGTGTTACAAAAATATATTTTTGCCGAAAAAGAAATGATGATACATAAAAAAAATAAAAAAAATAGTTAAAGTATAACCTGAATAATCGCGTAAACTTAACTGTATTTCAAAAATCAGTTTAACTAGTTGTAGTCATCAACCCCACGACATTGACAAGAACAATAACTCAAAACAAAAGAATCCCATGAAACACACTATTCAATATTCATACATCTAGATTAGATAATCGTTAATCCCAAAGATTAAGAACATAATTAAGCACCAACATGTTGACAAATGACAACATTAACTAAACATTAATTAAAAACATTCATTCAAAAATGACCAATAACTACACACAACACACATAATATTACTCCACACGCATGCTTCTAGAGTTCAACTTGTACTAGTCAAGTCCGGTTGGCTCGCTTTCTCGCTTTTGCTTAACCTCCCTCAACCAAAAACATAACCCAAAATAAATACAATCGAAAAACATTTAACTTAGTGGTTAAGAGTTAAGATAGATATCGTAACAATAAATCTCGAGATTAAATATCTCTCTCGGTATCTCTATTGTGCCAGTTGTTCTTACTTTAAGACCGTCTTAATTTAAAACATTTCAAAAACTTTTTTTATTAGTACCACCTATTTTGATAAGTGTAGGAATCATTTTTAAGTTATAAACGGATATATGCCGTCTATAATGAGATTTTGTGTAAATACAATCGAAAAAATATTTAATTTAGTGGTTAAGAGTTAAGATAGATATCGTAACAATAAATCCCGAGATTAAATATCTCTCCCGGCGTCCCTATTGTGCCAGTTATTCTTATCTTAACACCGTTTTAATTTAAAACATTTCAAAAACTTCTTTTATTATTACCACGTATTTTAATCAATCAGGTGTAGGAATCATTTAAGTTGAGACGATATTAAGCAAGAAGTCGTGATATTATGCTCACCTTGCGCTCCTTTTAAACACAAAAAGAAAAAAAAACAAATTTATTTTGTTTAATTTGTAAAACCCAAGATTCTCCTTTCTTCACTTACGCAATTTCAAACATTCCTTTACTTTTCCTCTTGTTATTATCATCTCTCATAACTAAAATCACTAATTTTGCGAATTATTCAGCTATTTCAACAAATTTGTGGGTTTTTGAAAATTTCTCGAGGGTAGTTTTGGTATTTTTCTTTCTCTTACTATTTCCTGCATCTTAGGAGTTTGATTTTGTTGGATTATTTTAGTAGTATCTGTTATAAGTAGAAGAATATTTGTATCACAATTTACATGTTTAGTTGTTAATTTGTTTTTTTGATATTGTCTACCTAATTAAGCTTACATGTGATGTGTTTTATGCTTTTTATTTAGTCCAATAGGTGTATTATTTATTTTGTTTGATTTTTGTTGTTAATTATTTATTAGGTATTAGTTTTTGTTGAATTTTGTTGAATTGGTGATATGGGTTTTGATGTAGAAGTGTTAGTTTGAAGAAAGTTGCTTCCTTTATTACTACTTGTGACGATTTTGCGAGTTTTTAGTGTTTTCTTGGTTGGAAATTTGGAATGGAGTGCAGGGTAGGGTTTGATATTGAGGGTTTTAAGTTTTTCGATTGCGCGTAAAAATGGACTCAACTGTGAACTAAGGTGTTGGGAGGGATAAAGTCGTAGGATAATTTCGATTTCCAAGTGTTTTAGTTCACATTTCAGTTACCATTAATGTAACTGGTGTTTGACTTGGACATCATTCACGGCCGAAGTTGGTCGAGCTCGGTTAGAGGCATTCGAGGTGGGTGTGTCACCAAGTGTGAGGAGACTTTTTTTTAATCCCATGTTTTTGGTTTGCGGTGATCAAGTGTCATACCCATGTTGGGAGGGTCGAGTACCATAGACAGGTTGGCAAAATAACATTTAAGTCGGAGTTCATAGTTTACAACTAGATTGAGGAGTCCCTAGAGGTATTTTGCGAGGGAAGGTAGAGCCGTTGAGCGTGTACTTCACTATGTCTTTTTATAGGGTTTGATACTGGCTGTCAAGCTTGTTGTATTTTTTTGAGTAAGAGGATTAGGATGATCGATGTGTGACTGAATTGAAACGTGCCCAGTTGCCCACGGTATGCATTAGCTCAGCCAGTTGGGTAGAGTTGCACCATTGGAGCTACACAATAACTGTTGTAATTCAGTGGAAGCTTGCAGTTGGAAGTTTTTAAAAGAAGTTTGAAAGAAAGTTATATCAACATCCTGGCTCTTCCTCAATTAGTGTCCAAAACATTTACTCTTGTTTAATGAGCCTTCTTCTTGCACAAATATGTAGTCCCTTCTCCCAATCAAGTTTGTATCAGATCAGTTTTTTCTTTTTTTGAATTAAATAGATGTCAGTTTGTATCAAATCAGTTAAATAGATGTCAATATTAGGAAATAAATCTGTGAAAGGCGGTCTTTGTGAAAAGATAAGGGCCACTTGCTACCCTCTTTATTAATCTTCACATTCCGCATATAATTTTACACTCCCATTTGTTGATAGTAAGTAGTTTTAAGATATTTCTTTTTAAAAAAAAAGTTTTTTTTAAGGAGCGTCTGTTTCTGTGACCAACCTTGGAGCTAATACCTACTAATAAAGACGGTCTCTTTGGGGCCAATTTCTGTAGATTCTAGCTTGCTTCTAGGAGCATCGTAGGATACATGATCGCCTGTTCTCTTAAGCATTTTATCTAATACTTGTAGCAGTTTTGGTTGTGATTGTTGTTAATAAGACTTGACAGAAATCTGTCATAGGTAACCTGCATATCAGGTTATCTGTATTGTCTGCTGTATACCAAAGTTGAATTACCAGCACAGTCGACTTGGACAATTTTATGTCCAAATAATTTTTTATAATAAAAATTTGTCAAATTACTAAAAGTCTCCCTTTGGTTTGAATTTAGTGATCTTTGCACTTTTCATGCACAATTCAGCATACTAAATTAGTACTCATTAAAAATATGAATTGAGATTAGATATGGTAAAGGGTCATCATTTTAACAGAGCAAGACGGAAAAAAATGTTAAGCGAAAGAAGAGAGATAATGCGAAATTGAATTATATGGTGGTCAAGATGAAGAAATTAGAAGTCTACTGTGTAGATACAATTACTGAAGCTGCTTGCTGTTTTCACTTTTTTACAATACCCTTTGTTCTGAACTTTGGATATGTACCGTAGAGTTTCTTAAAGGGGTATCTCATAGGATAGTAGAACTCAGAATATTTGCTTGATTATTAATAGGATATTGTTTTATCACCGTTAGCTATGCCAGGGTTCGGCCATAGTTGTGCATGTCCAAAAATTTGGTGTGACTATTTATCAGGTCTTCTCACATGTTGCATTTTCTGATTTTTTTTATTACAGCTCTCGAGATCTTGTGGAGATGCCAGACCCAATGGAGTTAACTAAGCATGATCTCGATGTTGGACCAGCCACGAGTGGTGACAGTGAATATGAAAGATTGGTGACTTCTGATTTGACTAAGAAACCCGTGGCTGAGAACTTACACTCTCAAGCTGAAACAAGACTGAGACCCTTCATTTGGTGGATAAAAATGTTGTTATCCTGCATTAGTGGTGTGGCATTTGTTCTCATATTGCTAAAATGGGGAGTTCCTTTTCTCTTTGAGAAGGTATGTTGTACTTTTTGATGCTCATTTTACAATTTATGCTCTGTTGTAAGTACTCCGTAGTTCCTAAGTAGTTTCAGCTTAAAACGAAAGTTCTCAGATTAGTGTTGATGACCAAGATACAAAAGATATAAAAAAGATTGGTTTATTTGAAATAGTCTCACATAGGCCACATAGGTTAGACACCAGAGCGCACCATTGCCTTCAAACCAACTCGCCAAATACATTTGAGTATGTTGTCTATGCATTTTTTTCTCTCTTACGTGTTCACAAACATCGGCCTATTTGAACTTTGTCCCTATTAGTTCGATGATTCACTCTCAAGCAGGCTTGTGAGATGTTAAGAAAGGAATTGTGCCCTTGTAAGTTAACTATTGAAGAAAGCATTTCTCGAAGCAGGAATTGTGGTTTGGGGAGGAGTGATAATGAACAATGATTAGAAAATATTAATCAATTAGAAGAATACAACTAATAAGCACAAAATTGATTCCAGACAAGAGAGAGGGTTTACGCACACCGCTTAATATACCATAAGACTAAAAATGAGCTGAAAGCTCACTGGGTTATGGTCTGGTGTGATATTTGTATGCTTATTTATGATTTTGCCATCACTTTCTCTTTGCATCATGTGATGAAAGTCAACATATAAAACTATAATAGTTAACCACTATATAGTACTCCCTCCATTCGGTTTGTTGCACACTTGCACTACATCTTTCTCTTTGATCCAGTCCGATAAAATCACTAAATCATCCTTTATTCACTTTAAAAGGACAAAAACATGTACACTTACGAAAGCAAGTGAGTTCCAGTGTATTCATTCATCCACATGACTTAAATAAGGCGCTTTGTCATTTTTGCCATTGTTACTTTCCGCTTCCACTGTCTGAAAAAGTGTCATTATTGCCATTATATGCAAACGTTATGATTCCTACGTCCGAGTGAATGGAGGGAGTACATAGGATTGTGATATACCAAGAAGGTAATCAAATTCTCCCTCCATCCCATCCATATTGTCCTCGTTTTACTTTGAAGGCCAGACGATTTTAAGTTTGGCTTACATTGCCCGGAAGGGTGAAGTCTAGTGGTTAAAACTTGGGTGAAATTCCCAAAAGTCTCGGGTTCAAGCATCAAGCCTCACCAAAAGCAATCTTGTGGGGGTTAAATGGCCTGAGGCTATGCCTTCTAGACTTCGAGCCTATCACTCCTTAAAATGGGTGGTTACCTTGGTGTACGCGGTTTGCAGGCTATCACTATCACGTATGCTCGAGTGTTTACCCAGTGACACCTTGGCTGCGGGTTCCCTCGTCATCCCAAAAAAAAGTGTGGCTTACATTTGTGCTCATTTGAAATTTCGCGAACTGTGCAAGAGTTTTAACGTTTAAAATCTGGTAATTTCAAAATATTTGTTTGGCAAATAAAACATGACAATTTAATGTAGTTGTTATTCAGTTATTCTATATGTTTAGAGAAACTAATGGTGAAAGTTAAGTCAAATGAGAACAATATAAGTAGGATGGACAAAGTAACTATTAGCTGTTAGGGAAGTGATGCATCCACTATAGTTTTGACAATATGTGATCTGGAAATCTTCGCCTCAAGGTTTGACTTCTCTTGTTCTGCAGATTCTTGTTCCAATGATGCAGTGGGAAGCCACTGCCTTTGGCCGTCCAGTCCTTGCTATTGTGCTTATTGCTTCCCTTGCATTCTTCCCTGTACTTTTGCTTCCTTCTGGCCCTTCCATGTGGCTCGCAGGCATGATCTTCGGCTATGGTCTTGGTTTTGTGATAATCATGGTTGGAACAACTATCGGAATGGTTCTTCCCTATCTAATTGGTTTGCTGTTTCGTGATAAAATCCATGTAAGCTTCTGGTTGAGGTTTGCTGATATCTTGATATTCATTTCCTTCTCTCTCTCTCTTTTTTTTTTTTTTTTAATTACCATCTGTCGGTTTTAAATTTCCCAGCAATGGTTGCAAAGATGGCCAGACAAGGCTGCTGTCCTTAGCCTGGCTGCAGAAGGCAGCTGGTTTCATCAGTTTCGCGTGGTTGCACTCTTCAGGATTTCACCATTTCCATATACCATCTTCAACTATGCTGTAGTTGTGACAAGCATGAAATTTTGGCCTTACCTATGGGGTTCTGTGGCAGGAATGGTGCCAGAAGCTTATCTTTACATTTACACGTAAGTTCGTTTAAACTGTAGTTTGGAAAAACTGTTAAAATGTATACTAGGATCAGCAGCATTGCATTTGTGATAATCTTAATTTGGTGAATACGTGCACGATTTATACTCTTCACTACATGATATCCTGTTTGTGATCTGAGTGGGTTATCTACTCTACATCATCCACGAGGCCTTACAACTGATATTGCCGTTGCTTAATTGTTCTAATTTTGGTCATAGACGGAAATACCATTCTAGTTGCAATTTTCATTATGGGTCTTTTATACACAGTCCGTGTGTGTTCAATATAAGGGAAGGGTGCATATGCTCGACGAGCCCCATTTCTCCCCAAACCTAGTTATTGTCTCCTCCGAAGCTTCTGAGGCACTCGGAAATGGTTAGAAATGCATTTTACCTTTTCCGAAGGATTTTGCACTATATCTTGGTTCTTATTAACTTGATTGTCCTCCAACTGAGAATTTGATGATGCATTTTTTGCAGTGGCCGTTTAATAAGGACATTTGCTGATGTCAAGTACGGGAATCATCATCTAACTTGGGTGGAGATCGTCTACAATGGGATCTCCTTCGTTGTTGCAGTAATCACCATCGTTGTGTTTACTGTATACACGAAGAGAGCATTAGAACAATTTAAGAGGACAGAAACCAAAGAGAACAAGGAAGACGGTCCTTCAAATCGTGATATTCGGATACAGATGGAGGCACTACCGCTCGAGAGACCCCGGCAGTCCATGGTTTAGTAACTTTCCATGTTCTTCCAACTTCCAAGTAGGATAGACTGTTGTAAATAAGAAGTTTGCTAGATGGTATCTTTTAGATTACCAGGAGCTGAAAATTGATTGTAAATCATAGGGTGTAATGAATTTCTGATATCATGTTTTACACAAGCCTTGCATTATTTGATAATTAATCCTTAATTTAACTAATGAGACAAGGAAATTTGGTATTAGTTCTTGTGGTTTTGGAATTATTTGATGGTAATCATTTATGATGTTTATGTTTCATATTATTCATATTTCCATGTAATATCTCAGCTGAGTTTTGAGCCTCCACGCACTGGCGGAGCCAGGATTTGAGCAGAAGGGGGCTGATGACTAATAATATAAGGTACACTCGAATTTTTTTTCGAAAAGTTCAATTAAAAACTTGGAAAGTCATTATGAATAGCAAATTTGAATCCTATAATAACAAGTTTACTTAATTGTTAACTTTACGCCTCGTGGTAGCTTCCTCTTGAGCGGTTGTAGTCGTTCTCGTTTATCGGCCTTGTCATTGATGAGTGGGGCGAAGTCAACAATGACCTCTTCAAGCACAGGAGAATTCTCTAACACAAAGATGGCAACCTCAAGGTCGACTGCCTTTCCCCTATAGCCAACAAGCTCCAACGTTTTCAAGCGTGACGAAATGCCTAACCATTTGTCTACTGCCCGTTCGCGTCTCTCTTCGGTGATAACCTCCTCGAACTACAAACATTAATATCAACTTAGAGCTTACCAAACAATCATACACGTTTAAACCTGTTGTGACATCTCATAACCACCTTCTCTTTTTTTTCTTATCATTATTTAAAATGGCTGTGAGACGTCACAAACTTATAACGCATCACAATTGAGAATTTGTCAAGTACAAATGAGTAATTAACACGACAATGAGAAGTATAAGTAGATGGGGTTCATGCCTTTAATGTCAGCTTCTCCAGTATCATGGACGAGCACAAAATCACGTATTTACACATATATAGGGTTGAGTCGACATTTGCACGCGTAACTTGCACTTCTAGATGTTGAAGTTTATGCATCATAACACGAGTCACCAAACGCCTCTATATAATAAGAAAACATTATATGCGGAGTATTAGTTAGAGCATGTTTATTCAAAGAAGACTTTCTTAACTCAAGTCCTTTTATTTCCACCAGTTTTAAGTTAAGACGATCTTAAACAAGAAATGATGCAAAGAAGAAACTCAAATAACTAACCCAGGAAAAAGGTCGAGTTAGGTCAATCCTTAGTTTCAGATATACCAACCGGGACATAATGTCATCAAGGTGTTCGAAAGCATCAGGCATTGTCTGTTCCTCGCCAATTGACATCTTAACGAGAGAAGGAGCATCGACAATTCTTGGCTCAATCGGAAACATGCTATTAAGTGTAAAGGATTCAAGCTTTCGGGCTGAAATATCAATTTTTTTCAGATTGCAGCAGTACGAGGCCTCTAAGTGTTTTAAATCTAATGAACCGGTTATTCGAGTTAAACATCCCGATCCTTCAATGCACAATATCTCTAGGAACGGGCAAGAATTAGGGAGATTATCGACAAATTCATCCGTGACATTGACGTATCTAAGACAAAGAGACGTTAGATTAGACTTGAATCGGCCGTTAGTGAACTTAATTGGAAGATCAAGAGGGGTACGATAAATATAATCACCGTCAACACGACATTTTCCCCGAATTGGTGTTGAAAAATTGAGCTCAATTCTTTTAACTTTTTTATCTAGTGTAATAGTCACCCAATTATTGACATGAGATTGCCAAATTTGGTCCAAATCGAACGTGATTCGAAATTCATCTATAGTTTTCCCCAAATGCTTTTCGAGAACACAATCAACCCTAGATACAAAAATAGTTGTTTTTTCCTTTGCCTGGTCTTCGAAATCTTCGAAGATCAACACCGGAAAATAACTCCTCGATATGAATTCATATCGGCGGGAAACAAGACTTAATCTTGCAGCATCCTTCGTGGTAATCAAAGATATTATTGACACCAATATGTCGTCAGGCAGCTCACTCAAAAGATCATCTTTGCAACGAGTCTCGTAGCATAATATACGTCTTTTAATTGATTCAATTATAGAATGAATACATAGACATTGACGAGAGACCAAGGACATACCTGCCAGTTACCGAAATTATGAAGTGATACGCGTAATACGGTCTTGAACAAGACAAGAATTTGAGTACTTGATTAGTATAAGCAACTTTTTCGGTTTTTTCTATCATGTGCCATTAACAAGTAGGAAGCTAATTAAGAAACTATACAATGATACAAAATATACGAGAATATTACGAAGATACGGTAATATGCTTAATATATATGATTATACCATATTTTTGTCTTACGAGTTGCACCGTCTAATAATTTACCAAAAAAAAAAGAGTACCAAAAAAAAAAAAATCGGAGGAAAAATCATGATTATATATTTGTATCATAAAAAAAAAAAATCATGATTATATATTTGTATCACACATATCAAATATCTCACAAATTTGCCAAATATTTTTACATATAACCTTCGAGCCTTTTTATTGAAAATATCGGAGGAAAAAAATCGAAAAATTAGCAATTATATATAGGCTCGAATTGAGCTCGAGTTTGGTTCGAACGCGCATTAAAGCTCGCAAACCTGATAACGAGCACATTTTTTTCAAGTTCGGGTAAGCTCGAGATCGGCTCGAGCTCGAGTTTTGGTTTTTGAACATAAGCCGAACAAGGTCAAGCTCGAGTTCGGTTCAGCTCGTTAACACCCCTACTCACCGACGTACACAAAAGACGAAAATACCCTCGGGGAAATTACTAATAGTCGGCTACTATTCCCTTCTTCTCAATTCAACGATGCTCTCTTAACTCGAGGTGTCGAGCCATCTATATCTCTCTCCGACTCCTCTCAACTCCACCCCCAAATTTCTAGGGTTCCTGAAATCTGGAATTGAGCAACCCATTTCTACAGGATTTCCCCAAATCATCCCCAATCCAAACATTAACTTCAACCATCAATACTCAACCAAACCCTAATTCACGTCACAAAAACCCAAACCCAACCAACCAATTCGACGAAACAATACCTAGGGTTTCCGAAAATCAATTTCTAGGGTTTCCCTCAAAATCGCGCGCAATTCGTGTCGTTTAATTTGATTGATATTCAAATGGGGGATTTACAAACATCAGGAAAACCAATAGATTCGTTGGTAGAGAAAGTATTATGTATGAATATACTTTCTTCGGATTATTTTAGGGATCTTTTTCGATTGAAGACGTATCATGAAGTAGTCGATGAAATTTACAATCAAGTTGATCATGTGGAGCCATGGATGACGGGGAATTGTCGCGGTCCGTCGAGTGCGTTTTGCTTATTGTATAAATTTTTTACGATGAAGCTTACTGTTAAGCAAATGCACGGTTTGCTTAAGCATCCGGATTCTCCTTATATTCGCGCTGTAAGTTTCTTTGTTTTTTATGCTTTATCGTACTTTCTTATGTATTTTGGAGGGTTAATTTAGTTAACTGTTTGTAAGTTTTTATAATGGTTTTGGTGATCGATTACTCCCTCCATCCTAATCATATGCTTACGTCTGATTAAAATACCCTTCCCAATGTCGGACTTAGTAGTTATATGAGTGCTGGGTGTTTAATTTAGATATAAGTAGATGTTTTGGCAAATGTCAATTGCTGAAATAATACATGTAATAATCTTTAAGGGGCGTGAACCAATATTTAATTAGGTGTTATTGTGTTAAGGAATAGCTCTATGATTAATGTCTATACTCCATTTAGGGTGAATGCGATTTTGGAGTGTGTGTGTGTGTGTGTTTTTCGTGCGTGCGTGTCCAAGATACATTTTTTGTTAAGAAATAAGAAGGGCAAGTTCAGAGTGAGAGACACAGTCTTCGTAGCTATCTTGATAGCGCGTGTGTTTCTTTCTAAGTTCTCAAGACTATCTTGATAGCGCGTGTTTCTTTCCAAGTTCTTGAGACTTGGAAAGTATATGTCATAGTTCATGAGTTGTTCTCTAAATTTTGATAACTACCTTGTCCTCAGGTACAAGTACGATTTGCACTGCTTTGTTGAATTCATTTGTTGTGAACTATGCTATCTTGTTCGATTGTCTTTAGCTGATTTCGTCCTTATTCACGGAATTATATAATTCGATCATTATCTGATGTTAAACTCTTCAAGGGCATTGTGAGTGTTCCAAATTAGCAAGATTATATTTTGTTAAAGCATTTCGCTGTAATCAATTAAGCTATTGAGGATCATAAATGTTAAACTCAAGTGTTGGTCTATAGTAGACTGTTGAGTGTTGACTGTTGACTAAGGGTTAAGCCCATTGTTTCTGGTAAGCTTTAGTTGTTTGATAAAATGCTTAAAATAAAAGTAAAAGCTGTTGGATGTTGTAGTGTTGACTATTGGCCCATATGGGAACAAAGTTTTCTTCAAAATATCTACTTCGGATATGATTCTCACTCTAATTTGTATCAAGCTTTGCGCCCATATGTCTTTAAATAAAAGCTAAATGCTGATTAGTGTAATGTCTTCTGTCTCTAATGCTTATTCTACTTTATGGAAAATGGGCATCCAACAGTTTCCGCTTCTGGATGTATTTCGTGCTTATGCTTATGTTTGGTCCTTAGTTTGTATCATACGTTTTGGTCAATGACTAAGTCTGTCTTGCAGATTGGTTTCCTCTACCTGAGATATGCCGGAGATGCAAAAACTCTGTGGAACTGGTTTGAACCATATGTTAACGATGACGAGGTACTGTACGTGCAGCCTTCTGACATATTAATCTCTTTATTGTTTTGTTTTTGACCTTTTCCTTTTACCCTGTGTATTAATCTACATATGATGTGAACTGCTATACTCTTGGAGTTCATCATGTACATAACTGCAGCAGGTGAGGCATGTAATACTATGTTGTTTCTATGTTGCTTAATTGTCTTTATAGAAAGGTTGATTTTGCGAACTATATTATTAATTACTAGATCATATTTGTGTTTTTGCTCTAGTAAGTTTGACCTTATTTCTAAGTCAGTCAAATTGTAAGGCAATTCTTGGTTTAGAAGGGCGGTGTTTGGCGTCTGATTGCAATTGCCCTGTTTAAAATAGTAATGGAAGCAAACTGTGTCAAATCTTAGAATATTTGCTTCTAATGCGGAGATGTCCATCATATAACTTCATCTATTTCAAAATAACTCATTTGACTATTTGGTCAATATATGTTTAAATGCTTTTGGGCGGTAAAAAATACTGATGCCTGTCCCATTAAATTAAAACCCATGCCTGATTGTGTGCAACTAGTAAAAGATTGGGGCCTGTTGCTTAATTTTTTGCACCAACCAAATCCCTTATCTTTTGTAGTAGTGAGACGCAATTCCAGGTAGCGCAAATTTTCAACTTTTTGGTATTTCAGATTTGTAACTCCTTATCTAATCTATTCTTATCGCACCATTCAAAAGCAATTTAAGGATCTTTATAGTAAAAAAAGTGCACAGTGTTATTTCACCCATAGTAGAATTATGGAACGTACTAACTCTTTCTCATAGTTTGTGCTTATTCTTCTGGTTGGAGTTTATTGAAAGCATATCACTTTTGTTGTTCATATTCTATGACCTCTGTATCCCGCTGAGGTATGCACTATGCAGTGTATAGGCAAAAGTTATAAGGAAAACTGGTTAAAGGGGATAATGTGGATATAGGGATTTCTCCTTCTATGCTGGCAGACAAAATTTTCTTAATACGTAGTTAGAAAGGATGTTTCAGTTGTACCCGCATTAGGGGCTATATGTGGATGCGTAAGGAGGGATGCTATTAGACTATAGGAGGATAGGATTGTCTTTGAAGAACAGAATGCAATTTGCTTGGTATGGTAAAATGACTATTAATCAAGTTGTGGATGGCATGATTATGTTGGGAAATTGGCAATAATAACTAATTTTGGAAATTGCACCAATCGATACAATTGTGGTTTATTGGGAAAGCTTTGAATTTGCACTTTCAATATTTTATTTAAGGGTGTGTTTGAATAGCAAAAGTGGAGGGAAAGGAAGGGGAGGGGGAAGGAGGGAAGGAAAAGGGAGAGATGGGAAGGGAAGGAGGAATGTAGTGTGGTTGTTTGGATATAATTTCCCTCCAACCTAAACACTTTGCGTACTCTAAAGTCGTGAATCACCATATGACCATAATCCGTTCTTGAGATTGCTATGGCTCTCACTACAAATAGCCCATTACCAACCTAAACACTTTGCTTACTCTAAAGTCGTTAATCATCATATGACCATAATCCGTTATTGAGATTGCTATGGCTCTCACAAAGTATATACACATTTTTGTTTTCAGTTTTTCTGGTCAACTTTATACAATTTGGCAAAATGTGTAGCTAGAGGATATAAATAAAAATAGCAATTATGTCATTGTACTTGTTCTAAATTTAAACTAGCAACTCATCTAAGTATGAAATAAAGTATTAATAATGCATGTCAATTAGTAATAACAATATTTTATAAAGTAATGATAAAGAATAGAGGCATGAAAATGAGATTTTGATTTGTATTCCAACGTTGAAATTGATTCAAACTTGAATTGTCCTTTCCTGTATTTTGACCCGACACCTATGCCTGACTCGTACTGATTTGATTTGTCACGATTCATAGAAAGTAGAAAAGAGGGGAAAAGAGGTTTTACTATTAACTTATTTCAGGTTGGTAGTGTTTATCTTAAAGTTGAAACACGTGCTTCTGCTTACTACTGATTTTGTCTCAAAAGGTTCGGAAGTGCAGCTTTTGTCAACAATGAAGTGCCTCAGTGCGTTCTTCGCAAAAATACAAGGTTTTATATATGATTTCATGTTTGTTACCCTCACTGCCGATTGCTTAACCTTGTTGTTTTAGCTATTTAAATTATTCGAATGGTATTAAGGCATAATACTTGTTTTTTTTCCTTACCATTTCTCCAAATACAGCCTATGGTTAGGAGTTTCTCTAATGTTTGGTAAATTCTTCCTCAGGAATTTTCTCCTGGATCTAATGGAAAGATGACGACTATGGGCGTGTATGTGCGAGATCTTCTTCTTGGACAGGTTAGTTTGCCTGTATGTATTTTATTGCTTAGGTTAGTTTGCCTGTATGTATTTTATTTGCTTGTCAAACGTGTTGCATGTGTTCTGGTGTTACTCTGTGTCTATGGACCCTGGTGTTACTTTGCTTTTCTTTTTGCCTTCTTCAAAACATAGGGGGGGAAAGGAAATATGATAGTCAACTGTAGATCATTGCCTTTAGGCAGTTAGGAATGAGAGTTCAAATCAATTATAAATAAACTGATAAAAGAGGGATGAGGCAATGTTACATCAATTTGGCAGGAGTTTATTGTTCTGTAGCTTGCTAGTCGGAAATTTTGAGTTTGTGTAAATTTTTAGGGGTGTGCCTGAGATATACTCTGACTAATTGCTCTCCTTGATAATGCAGTACTATTTTGATACTCTCTTTCCTCGTGTCCCTGTAATTGTTCTCCGTCAGATTACGTCAAATCTCGAAAAAATGAACCTGCCCACAAAGCCTTCAGGTTCAATAGGAGACAACAGTAGATTTGGATCTGAAGACACTGCACGCCGTCCTCCTTCTGTCAAGGCTGCTCTTTCTGTTTCTTTCGGACAACGTGCTCCCCATCGTGCATCAACTAGAGACTCGTCTCCCGTTCGCCGTGCCCTGCCCCCTCCTTCGTATGATGACGGCGGTAGAGATGATTCACGAAGATCCCCTAGTAGGCATCGTAGTCAGAGCCGTGATTTGTCTGATAGGGATTACATGGATAGGAATGGAGACAAAGCTAGGGATCGAGACCGCGACCGGGATCGGGACCGGGGCCGAGATCGGGATGGATATAGTGACCGAGATATTCGTGACCGGGATGGAGATCGGGCTCGAGATCGTTACCGGGATCATGATAGAGATAGAGATCGGAGGAGGGATTATGACAGACCTCGATACTCAGAGAGGGAGGGGAGTAGAAGGGATCGGGACAGTGACAGGCATAGTGATTACCGCTCTCGAAGAAGCAGAAGCAGAAGCAGAAGCAGAAGCAGGAGTAGAAGTCGTAGCCGCCAAACTCCTAGTGAGCGCTTTGATGATCATTCCAGCTCTCAGAGAGATGCAGGCAAAGAAAAACAAAAGGCTAGTGTGTCCAGCAATCTGGCTAAGCTCAAAGATTTGTATGGTGATTTAAGTGAACAAAAAGGCGATGCTAATACTGGAAGAGGGTTCAAGGACAGCGGCTCCGAAGAGGTTATCAGATTAGGTGGTTCTACTTGGAGGTAATCAGCCTGGTACACAAACTTGTACGGGGCCGTCTAGATCCACACATTAACCCTATGATGATATTTGGAATACGAAGATTTGTGCTGATCAGAAATATGAGCGTCTCATACCGGAGTCACTTACTAGCTGCCGGTTACTTCATTTTAAACTGACAGACATTGATCTGTTCTGAGAAATTCTGTTGCATGTTTCTGTTGTACACTATTACCATTTTAGTTAAAACATTTTGTTGTTTCACTCGTAGTTTCTTCTTATAGATTCAAGTTTCATGTACCTTAGCAAAATTCATCAATTATCAAAGTTGTAACTTTTGGTTTTACACAAATTACATTTCTTATTTCGTACAATTTTGCACATCGGGTTAGTTTTTGACACGTCTAGCCCTGTATATTTTATCACACCCTACTGTTGATCATTTTACCTATTACACGGTCAACGGTGGCCAAAAGCCATTATCTTCGACCGTTTTGGGGAGTTTTGGAGGACACTATAGGTAAGGGGGCCCACTTCAAAATCCCATTGCTCCAAAAAACCTTTTATCTTCGATATCCGAACCCGGCCTCGTGAGTTCTCTTCCATGTCAGGTACTAAGGACCTTCAGATGGTTAATATAACTCTAAGAGTCCTGTCTCGGCCTCATGAGGCGAAACTTACAGCTATTTTTCAGCACCTTGGGTTGGAGTATGATGGTAAGGGGCTTCCTAGTATTGGTAATGAGGTGTTGATGGCTGTTGTTGCTCAGTTTAATGCTGATCAACTTCTGTTAATAAATTAACTAAGACGGTTGTGGCTCATAAGAATACATACTGGATTAGTTAAATCTTAAGCTGTTGTATTAACCATGGCCGTCAAATAAATCTGAGAGCGCCGGTCCAAAAGACTGTTTGAGGCCTCATATAATATAAAACATCTTTTTATTCAAATGATTGAAAAATGAACTACGAAGTACAATTTTTTTCCTAATGACAGCGGTCCAATGAACAGCGGTTTCTTCTCGACAGAACATCTCACACAATCTCATGTTAGACGGAATTTGAATAATAATGTAAATGTAAGATCTCTCATATAGAACCAGAACCTGAGACAGTATTGACGTATAAAAATTCAAAATTCAAAATTCAAAATAGAATACGAAGTATTTAACAAAATATGGCATCGTCACCTACATTATCTCGAACCGGAGGGATCTCAAAATGCCATAATCTCCCAACACCACCAACCTTATACTTTTCACACAAAAATTCCATCCCAAATGTCTTCTCCACTTGTCTATTCACATCATGCAAGTACACGTGCGTATTCCCAGCGCGTGTTCTTGCACGTGCCATCACGGCCATGGAATAAATCGCAGCCATTCGCCCCGGGTGATCCGGTTCCCAACCCCTAGGCGCGTCAATCATAATCACGTCCCATTCCGTTTCATATACTTCATCCGGTAAACTCTCCAACGCTAACGGGCACCCCCGGTTACCTTTCAATCCCTTACTAGGTCGACAATCGGGATTTTCCCGGTAAGTCTCCCGTAGCCAGTTAGCGTTTTTAAGATGGGTACGGTACGACACCGTTTTGGCTTGTAAAAAGGGTGCGTCCTTAAGTATTGACGTAACCCACTCGTCCGACTCTTCTAAAAAAAGAGTCGTCCCATTTGGGTTCAGTGCGGCCCACATAAGTGAGTCGTAACCTAACCCAAATACTAAAAAATTACACGGGGCCGTTTTACGTAGTACATTAAATGATTGCATAATCTCTTGTAGGCTCTGTTGAGGGACGATCTCTGACGTGGCATAATGTAGGATCGCTTCTTGTTGGATTGTCGTTGAGGCCGTGGTGGTGGATACCGGGTAGTGCCAAATTGGACTTAACGACGAATCATTATTTGTCACGACGAACATTAACAATGCTCCAGCTACAAAACTAAGCAATGTCGCGACTAATAGTCGTGCATTGTTAGGATTGTGTTTATTTATGTTGGAAAAAATGTTATTGTAGCGAGTTTGGTTTCTCATACTGTTTGTTTGATATTGAGTTTGAATTTCGATTTGATAATCCGGTTTTATATATAGATATGTGTGGAGAAATCGAGGAGAAAATTGATGAAGAAATAATTTTAGTTGCGAGGTGGTGCAAGATTAATGGACTCACGTCTTGCAATGATTGAGATATTGGAAGGCACGTTGTGCGAGTTCGAAGGGTACGAACTTATGTTGGTGTAGGGAAAGTGGAGGACATTTTTATTGAATGAAGTTAATAATTGTTTTGTACGAATATGTTATCTTTGAATACATAATTTGTCATAAATCAAAATGGTCGGTTTATTTTCAGAAATGACGGAGTCCTTTACCTTGGATATCTGAACCCGGGTCCACCAGTTCTCGTCCATGTCTGGCAATAAATACCTTTAGAATTTAGATGGCTGATTTTGATCATCTGTTGTGTGGTGGGACCAAAAAATGTCACAATTTTAAGCATATTTGACAAATCTTTCACTTTAGACGGATATATCCGTCTATAGTAATGAGACTAATTGTACCTTTAGATGGCTGATTTTGATTATCCGAGTCCTTTTTTCTCTCAAAGGAAGCGAAACTTTCCACCGTTTCCTAGCACTTTGGCTCGGAGTACGCCGATAAGGCGCTTCACGTAAACGAGTATATTGGTAATGAGATCTTGAAAAGTTGTCAGATTATGTTTTTTTTTTTTTGATTGGATCTCAACCATCATTTTAAGGTTTTGGTTCAAACGATCTTCTCATAAATTCAGTTTAATGTTGATCAACTCCTTAAATAGTGTTCACGTATTACTACTTTATCCTTGACTGATGTGTATGGCGATGACATTTGGTAAAAGTTTATCGTTTCTTAATTTACAAATTCGATTAATTGTCGATTTCTCCTCGTGTTGTATGAAACTGAATCAACATTGCTCTCGACACTCTTTAAAGTTTACCTTATTAGCTACAGTATGTCTTACGGGTAGATCGCAGTGTTGGTGCCTAATCTACACATTGGCGGATTTGGGGGAGGGAAAGTGCCCTCACATGACCCAAAAATGTTAGTTATATCTACCTTTTAGTTACCCTTTTATTTAATGAAATAATACTAGTGTAGTGTAGGAGATTCATAACATGCAACCCAGGTTCAATTTCGACAAAGCGCAAAATAATATTAAAGTTACGGCAAAAAAAATAATGCCACCCCAAACCAAAATTCCTGCATCCGCCAGTGACTGAGTGAAGTAAATTACAAGGACCTCAAATTTGAGTAAAACTGAGTATGAGAACCTTATTTATTATTTTGGAGCTTTAAGGACCCCAAATCTCTATTTCTGTCATATTTAACGGAGGTTGCTACCACTTCCATTTTTTTTGCATTGTTATCTAGTCTCTTGTGTTCTTTTAGATCTTTCTAACTAATCTTTATCCTTATGTTTATATAAGTTTATATAAAATAGTATATTGGTTTATTTAAGTTTATTACTTTGTTCATTTTCAGGAAATAGCATATATTCCTTTTTTAATGAATTATTTATATTTCTACCATTTTCTTTTCTGAGTATGTTTGTGTTTAAATTCGTCTTACATTATTGGTGAAAGTAAGACCTGGTAAGCAAGTCATTCGGTTCGGTTTCTGATTGGATTAAATATGTTTGACTTAAATCATGTTGACCATAGGTAGATTTCTATTCGATTTGATTGAGTTCATTTCAGTCAATCTCTTTAATCGTTTTGTGTTATTTCGAGTTGGGCACGGTTCGGGACAGATCAGTTTCAACTTAGCTCTGTTTTGGGTCATAATTTTTTTTTGAGTTAAAGCTAAAAAATCTATAAATATGTAAGTTATAAATCTATAAATAATAGATTATAAATTAAAGGATCTATCTATAAATACCGCGCATACATGAGTAAGATCCATACTAGTTTATAACAAAAGCGTAAAACCATCCATCATACTAACATTTTTTTTATTTTGGTGATGGGGCATCCGTGCATATCACTCTTTTATTTTACTTACAATGATTATAAACAAGACTTATATAAATGACTTGAAATTAGTTGGTTTGTAAAAGAAAGAAATCTTGGTTGAGAAACGAAGTGACTCACATATAAAATTGAGCGAGGGAACGAGGACAAGAAGACATCAATGTTGTGTTATTTCGGATCTCTTTTGACTGTTTTGAGCCAATTTCGATCGGGTCAAATTATTGGATCTTTTGCAAAATCACAATTACTTCTTAGGTAGTTTAGGGTGGAGTCATTTCTAGATTAGCAAGGGTTGTGCCGAGTTTAGTTTAGGATGGAGTCATTTCTATATTGCGATTTTTCGCAAAGTTTATCCAATCTATGGGTCATGGGTATTCGGTTTATATTGTGTCGTTTTGGGTTAGGGTTATCTAAATCACGAGTCAAAATGCATGGTCTCATGACTCAAAAATAGGTCGATTGAGTCCAGCGCCTTTAGTCAAGTTGTGTTACTAGGATAAAGATCAGTTGTTCAACTACATCTAAGCATGAAAAAAAATGGCTTGGATCATTTGTGTAGATCTATTTTACGTCGATTTCTTTTCAATAAGTGTTAATGATCTTTTGACATTACATTTAAAAATTGTTCTATATTCATCGGGTCGGGTAAATACGATATTTTGTCTTGGTCAACTTTCGCGTTAGCTTACGGGTCAAGTCAGTTGTTGGAACGAGTCGAGTCGCGTTGAGCCCATCATATAGGAGCGAGTAT
>LHUT01001182.1:0-23069 GCA_001412135.1 Silene latifolia subsp. alba
AACTATAGGTGTAATTTAATATGATAAAACTTCTTTTGTTTTACCAACTTTTCACTTACTTTCTCCCCCTAAGGTGGTAAAAACTATATTAAAGATAGATTGCAATCATTCACTTGACCACCTTAGAATGCGATTTCTCTTGATAAATGAGATTTCATGAGTGGGCATTATTGTAAGATTTTATAAGATATATGGGGAGTAGTGTATAATTCAATTGATTATCAATTTGCTGAATAAAAATGCTCAATAAGAAGATCAACTTGTTCACATAATATTCAATTGTGAATTTTAATAGCACAAAGTACTCTGATTTATAAGGTCTTTTCAACCTTGATTACTGTTGTGCAACTTCATTGTTTAGATCTTCTACTATCAATCATACACAATTTTTAGTATAAGTACTGTTTGTGTAGAATTAAGGCTTATATAACAATGCGTATAGTAAGAACCCCGTTGGCCTTAGTTTTACATCAGAATTCTTTTACTCGGAGTTTTAAGCACTTGTTGAACATATAAGTTAAGTCATATACGAAGTTAGCTATGTCTCAATTTATGTGCAATTGTGCACTTAAATGCCAAACTTATTGGATGCTAAAATAATGATTAGCTATTTAATATCGTATGTGCTCAAAATAATTTATTTCCACTTACGTAAAGAAACGATGTTGTATACCTCTAGTGTCTCTTGTAAATTGGCAAAAATGATTACTATCCTTTGGGGAATATGACGACGAAGTAATTCATTTTGAGTAACCATTATTTTGTCGTCTTAATAGTGCTAACAATTGCTCCATATGATGAATAATTTATCTGTGGAGAATTTTGACTTTTCATTGGGGTGATGAAAATAAATAATATGGGTAAGATTACTCCATGGGTAAGATTACTCCATAAATAAACTAGTCTCTCATTCAAATATTGAAAACTAGCTCACATTAAAGTGGTAAGAGATCTTCTCGTCGTCCCACATTAAATGGATAGGAAATCGATTAGATTGATAATGGACCGTTCTCACATTAAAATGATGGGTGAATGTCTGATTTTATATTGATAGAAGATCGTCTTAAATTATAATGATGATCGTGTCTCATGTTGAATAGATGTGAGATCGTCTAAAATTATTTAGATAGGAACTCGTCTCATTTAAATAGATATGAGATGTCTAAATTAAATAAGATATGAGATTGCCTTAAATTATAATGACATGATACTATCTCACATTAAATAAATAAAAAGATCGTCTCACGTTAAATAGATATAAGATCTTCTCATTAATTAGATAGGAGCTCGTCTCAATGAAATAGATTTGAGACCGTCTCATTTAAATAGATATGAGATTGTCTCGAATCTCACTTTGAATAGATAGAAGGTTGTCTTGGATTATAAAGAAATAAGACTGTCTCACATTAAAGTGATACCCCTTTCTTAGATTATAATGACATGAGAAAAGTATCTCGTATTAAATTGATAGAAGATTGTCTCACGTTAAATAGATGTAAGCAATTGTTATACTTAATATTTCGTAAAATCACTAATACATCAAAGTATCTCTGGTAATAATCTTTACCATAATCTAAATAATATAAATAAGATACATAACCATATGGAGGCAATTCATCAATTGTTATAGCAATGGCAGAAACAAATTGTCAGAATGGATCTTTATCCCAAGTAATTATACGGGTTTACTTAAGGTCATGTATTGGCATATAAATCTAATTCACGATGCAAACACCACTGATCTAATCTGTGTAGAAGCGCAAAATCAATAGTGCATACAATAATACATCTAAGAATTTGGGGCTTTCACAATCTGTACACATAGGTAAACACCGCTGATAAAATACGTACGCAAGTAATTCAGTTTGTTCAAGCATATTCACGGAAAATAATGCATTCACAAATTGCTTAGAATGAAACATAAACAAAATCACACAAAATATGTCACATGATATGATCCAACTCGATTTTAATTTGAAATGCCCGTGAATAGTAGCGAAATTAAATTCACAATGTAATGAAATAATTATTGTCTGAATGTATTCCATGGACATAAAGCTAAAACATTCAAATCATTAAAATAAACATTGATTGAGATTAACAAAACATATACGGAAGAAAAGAGGAGCAGTAGACAACATCTAGCACAAAATTTGTCTAATATCCAAATAACGCATTAAATTACTCACCGTATTACATAAATTAATAAAGTTTGTGATGGATGCTTACCTCAATCAACAAATTAATTTCTCTTGGTTAGAGCCTCGTGCTGATAACGTGTATAGAATAAGAAATAAAGAAGAAATGGTAGAGAGAACTTAGAGAGAAATAAGCAATTCGATTAAGAGAGGTAAGAGAGCTACTTGTTATTCATCTGATATGGAGTATATATAGTACATAGATGATGGGTTTATCAACACCCTAATTACATGTATAATGGGTACAAGCCCAATGGACATCCATCTAACTATTGTTTCATAACAGTACTCAATATTTTACCTATATGGAATAAATACATTGTTTTTTTTTGGAAAACTCATTTATATTTTATAAGCATATAATTTTGCAAAACACTCATTTTTAGTCAAATTATTACAAATAGCTGAAAATAAAATGGAGTCTATTATTTTGAACTACAATGCCAAGAAATTAGTTTGGATTTTTTGATTGAAATTAGTCTGGATTTTTTGACATGAGGAAATTGCTGAAATGAAATTCCATTTACTACCAAAGTTTAACACTAATCTTTCATATGTAAACAATTAAACTAACATAGATCACTGCCAAGAATTTGGCAATTGTAACTTGGAAAGCTATGTTTACAAAGTAAAACACATGGTACTGAAAAACAACACGACTTTGTACATTATGTGGTGATCGGAGCAACCCGAAATTGACTAGCAACCGCGTTCCTTAGTTTACCGATCAATTGGCTGGATCTAGAGCTGTTAGTACGGCGTAACCTGGTCATCTTAGGTTGGAACAAGGAACTCAGCATTGCCTCCAAACTTGTTACAGAATATTTGACATATTTCCCTGGACTCGACCCGGTTTCAGCCAAATATCTGTAGTTGTGAAGATACCACCTGTATGTAGGAACCACTGCCTGTATTATAACTTGACATGCCCTTTCTCGCAATCCATGATCCGAAACTATCCACTCGAAATGCTCCTTGTACATTTCTTCGAATTTGTCGTTGAATTCCCGGAGCCTCTTCTTCACCAAGTCCTGGGTGGCACCTCTTCCAGGGGAGAATAAGACCAAGTCTTTCTCACTTAGAATTGATGCTAGTTTTCCCCAGCTTTGTTTTAGGTATTCTTCAGTGTAGATTTCCATTTTTTTCTCGTACACGGTTAGCCACTTTTCGCCCATGAAATCGCCAATAACTGATTGCTGAAAAAGTTCATACAGGTAACTGTAATTGTTCATCAAGAAAAAATAGGAAAATGAACTTTCCTGTAAGGTCTTGGCCCATGTCTCTAGGTTTATCTCCATGGTTTCGATTATTTTTTGCAGCTCTTCCCGGAGAACGCCTTTGTGGGTTTTGTTCTGAGTCCAAATTTGATGGATTGAGAGAATCTGACAGAGGATAAGCCTGTAATTGTCATCGAGGAGCATGATGCAGTAGCTAGTGACAAAAGTGACCAGGCGAGGGATGCTGGCATCGAAAGAAGACGGGACCATGGTATTCCTCTGGAGCTCTACTTGAAGTGAAAGCTCCTTGAAGATCTCGCAAGCACTATAAACTACCTTCTTGATTAAATCTCTGGTAAGATTTTGGATTTCGGAACATTCCTTCGAGCCAAAGAGTACATTGAAGTCGACTCTTAGCTTGTCAAGCATTTCAAATATTTCGAGTAGCTTCAGTAGCTTGATAGCGTCTTTTTTCGTCTCTGTAATCCTGCATCCAAACTTCAGAAGTCCTAGAAAACCTGATTTTTCCGTTATATTAGCAAAGCAACTTTGAGACACATTAGACCCAAACTTCTCAAAGACGCTCTTGCAGAGCTCAAACTCGGTTTGGAGTACTTGTTTGATTGCAAACTCCATATGAATACCCCATTGACCTACATATTCTTCGAATTTTTGAACAGAGTCCGATTCACTTATCTCAATCCCAAGGTAGCTCAAATCAAGGGCATTTAAGGCCGAGCTTGAGCTCGAACTCCTGACATCAATATAGATGGTTTTGCAGTTTTCAAACCGGTTATTATTGGTTTCTAATCTCTCGACGATGATTTGAAGTTCAGGGAAGTTCGCCGGAAGTTCCTTGACCATCCGCCTGAACTCAATCTCTAGCTTGTTGAACGAATCACTTAAAACACCGCCACTGACACGAGCACGAGCCTCCATAGACTTTAGCTCCGTGAGAATTCTTAATGATTTTTTCAGGTTTAGTACATACCTGTTATTAGCCGCGACATCTTCATCTAGAAGCTTGACTATATCTTCCATCCACTGCACAGCTAACTCACAGTTGTCACTCAGAAACTTCAGGCCCCCCTCAAGCTGCTTTATCAAAGACAGGTACCCGACAATGTCGCCTTTTGTAGGGCCCAACCCAAGTAACCTCTTGATCCCATGTACAGAATCGTAGATTTTCAATACTGCAGACACAGGCCCAAACGCCTGATCCGCATGCTGCCCAACTGCTGAAGCAGTAGCCTTCCTACTGTAAGTTGATTTCAATTCAGCTGAAACCAATGGTATGTTCTCATTTATCTTCTGCAATCTTGACCCGGTTTCATCTATTTCAACAGCCAAAGACTTCGACTTCTCCAGGGTTTTCCTTAGACACTGCCTAGCNNCCATCTCCACAGGTTATAAGCACAATGTAGAAATCATGCATAAACCCAAATGTTTGTTTTTTTGGTAAGTAGAGTACTGAACTCAGAACTGTCAGAAGTATGTGAGTTAAAACAAATATGAGCCCTAGAAATCTATCGTTTTCGACTTGTTTGAAGAAGGGAGTTGAGAAATCAGTGTCTAATGCATTCACCAAACTTCACCAGATTAGCAGTCAGAAAGAGTGGGAATTTACCAGCAATTTAAACAACTCTTGCAGGTCTTGCTTTCGGGACAAGTTCCTCAAATCAACCTCAACTAACTTTTAAATAAACAATTCCATCTATGAATTAAGAAATCATTCTTCATTGAACATAAAACTACTCCTTCATATAAGGACAATGACTTTAATACCATTACAGATTTACAGTAGATAAAAGTATAAAATTTTCATAAATTCAACTTTTACTGAAGTCCTTCCATAAAATCTTAGTTCAATGCAAATAATATACTAAACTTGGCTTTAATTTACCAAAGTTGGCTTTATGGTAAATGTTTGTATATATTCGACCGAAAACAGGAAACAACTAAACTTATAATACTGTTTCCTTATATTTACTACTTACTAATATTATCTATGTACCATTAAAAAAAAACAAAAAAAAACTCCGTATTTCCTAATATTATCTTTTTCTTGTCACAATTTTATACCATCTTACTTTCCTATAGCTGAGGATGTCAGCTAATGCGATTCATAATCTGGGTTCAAATCCTATCAGCATCAAATTTGCCCTTATGACTAAAATGCGTTTTGATAGTGTGTTTTAGTTAACACTTGCAATTTCATGCCGACACGGGTTCCAATAAAAAAAAAAAACTTGAAGTGAAAATTAATCTAGGAATATAGACACAAAGGAATAGGAAAGTTAGCTTAACTTATATGGTAAGTTTCAAATACTGTTCAGCAGTTATGGGATTTCTTGTATATTATCCAAGTGTCTAAAACGGAAGAAAAGTGGTCTACCAATCTTTGAACAACCGTAATTGGAACTAGATTCTTAGTCTTGTGCCTACTGCCTCTAGTGAGCCGTACAGAAGTCGTTACATGACCAACAACTCTTCTGTAGGACGGTCCCATAGTATGAGGCCTTTCCGAATTCCGATGCACTCTTGACCTTTCTTGATTCAATATTTCATTATGTACCGAAATTGGAACTAGAATTTTATGAGTAGAATTTATTCAACATTTTACTTTATTTTTCTAATCCGATATTTATAACTATAATGCTCATATTCAAGTCGAGAATAAGAAAGCCAATCAACTTGATTGTTCTCAGTGTTCTGTAGGCTTGTAGATGATCGGTAAATTCAACAGTTCAATCTACGGGCTAGAACTATCAAGACCATAAACAACAAAATGGCTAATAATCACGAAAAACTCTCGCACCTGGGAACCTGGAAACTAACCAAGAATCAAGAAACCGATATACACTATACTGAGTTCAATTTTTGACAAAAGATATCTCGGAAAGAAAGCAGCAAATGTATGTATACGAGAAGCCTAACGAGTCAACCAACTGGTATTTAAATTTGCCGATATTGAAATTAGAATATGGAAAGCTAGTCATACAACTTGTACAATCCTCAATCACAGCTGAAAAAAAAAGAGGGGGTAAATCTCAAGAATTTTAGACATGAAAATATCCGACTTAAACTAACCTTCTCAAGCTGAACAAAGAATACGTATTTGACTATAGGAGATTCAAAATCTTTCGAACACTGCATACAGGGATTGCAACATGACAAAATGAGTAATTCTGAAGCATGAATAGGGAAACTCGGATTTGGCAAGGAAAGAAAACAAGAAGTTAAGCAGCTCCTTTCTGTTTAAGGGTGATCTTGTCTCCGAGACTCAAGGCAATGCCTTGTGTTTTACTCCTTATTCGGATATACCCACTGAGCTTGCCATCTGATTGCTTCTCAATGCTGACATTCACCAAGGCGTCCTCACCAAATACACTTTTAGCGTACAGGTTTGCTGCGAGAAATCCACACTCGCCCTCCAGTGCCGATCTACCAAGTAACAACGAATCAAATGGGCGGCTGTCAGTTGAATATATTCCTAGGCCTATGTGGCTATGTAAAGAGATAGCAGCCATGTCGATCCAAAAAGAGAAAAATGTCACGTAGAAGAACTTACGGTGGAGTGAGACATTTCATGTTTGTTGACTTAATGATGTGGTCCAGAAATTCCTTCTCGTCTTGAATAACGGTATTGACAGCAACCTAGAAAAAAAAAATGGTTATATATGGGGAATATGCATGATATACGAAAATTCAAGTGTGTAGAATTTGTAGTATTGTACATAAAAGAGGTTTGGGTCACACTAACGAGGATAGAGAGTTGACTTCATAAGTACAAATAAGATTTCATTCCAAATCAAGTTGACAATGGTAGGAATAGCTCATTGGATTATAAAGTAACATTCACATATTCCTAAACCAGGCAAATATTGACTTAACAACCGAATAAAGCTAACCATATTACACAACCTAAATTGATCCAATACTTAATTAACTAGACCAGACCTATGCCAACGCGAGCTTTGGTGAACCCATACTTGACTCAACCCAAAATGCAATTTTCAGAACATATGTTACAGCATAACTCTAGAGCCTCAAGGCCTCAGGCAATTGGCGCGGTAGTGAGGTTCACAACCTTACCTAGTGAGCCTTACTTGCAATGTTACAAAACCTCCTTGAAGTAACAGGGGATGTCGTTAGGTAACTAATGGACATCGTAGATTATTTCTCATTGTATAGAATATAGATCCATACAAAATCCAAAACTACGTTACAACGCAACTCTAGTGGTTTAAGGCATCCCCCAAATGGCACAATGTGGAAGCCGAATGTACACAACATAACCTTGTGAGCCTTACTCTACAATACACAGGCTCACAGAGGTTGCATCCCGACGACCCATAATAGAAACTGCTTCAAAATTTCCAACACTACTACTAGTCTACTACTACTACACTATAGAAAGAAGAGTAGCCACTTAAGTGAGCCAGTTTGCCTTTATTCCATCACAATCCGAAGTCCAAGTATAATTAAGTCTTTGGCTCCACTGATAATGAAGAAAACTGAAATTATGTACAAGAGAGTAAAACAATGCATACCTTATTTTCCCATTCGAACTCGGCCCACATAGTTCTGAATGCAACATCAGCACATGTAGCGGGAGAAATGTAGTCCATTATGTCAATGTGAATATCATTGAGAACAACAACATTGCGTTCAAGCACATTTGAAGTCTCATAGACGATGTTTCCGAATATAACACCTGTTTCAGTAGATGAGACCTTGATGTTTGCTCTGATTTGTTTGCTTGACTCGGGTGCCAAAGTATAATTTTGGGGACGCTCTACAAGCTTTAGATCACCCATGGTTGCCAATTCCAAGCACAAGTTTTGCAGGGTTTCCTTTGTTCTATTGATGACAGTAACATCAAGCACAATGTCATAATGATGGACTGTCACATATGCTTCAGCATAAACAGGATCACTGAATCCTGTGAGCTGAAGAATACGATTGAGCCTATTTGCATCATCATTGTCCTTGGTAAACTCTCCGGTAGCACGTTTGAGATCATCTTGAACCTCATCTTCCAACTCCAGCTGGCTCATGCCCTTAAAAAAAGGAGACAAATTTAATAAAATGCAAAGCATACTAAATGAACAATAAAATATACAATAATTTATTATCATACACTATAGAGAGGGCTAGAACATACGCAAGAACAACCATTCTCTAATAAAATGAACAAGCACCAAAGCAATAATCATTAATCACAGTCGAAAAAGGTTTTGTTCTGATTTCTTGGTAAACTAAAGTGATAAACTGTGTCAATCTTTCATCTAAAAAAAAGAAACGAACTAATGCCCTAGAGTTCAAAGAGCAGATTTCCTTCTCCAAAATGCATCATTAATCATGCCGTGACAACTACGTTACTCTGACACTTCACTATGGTCATGTATGCATGTCCGACACTTGAAGTGTCGGGACCCAACACGAGACTTCAACAATTCATTTTAGACCAAAATTTTGAAAAGTTCGCGGAAAATAACCGTATCCAACACTCCGAGACCATGTATACCAACTTGTATATATAATCAATACCCTGCTGAAATACGGAAATACATGGATGTCAAGAAAGGGACATAATTAATGGAAAATACATGGAAGTAATTTAAGGAAACCGAAACATTGCCGTATATAGTCACAAACTCACACATAAGCTGATAGTAAACCATTTACAAACTCATATTAAGCAGCAAGAAAATTTTCACATCAGCCACAATAAAGCAGTCACAAAACGAAACAAATTGACTACATTAAAATGAACACTAACCTTCCTGCTCTTCAAGTGATAGAAATCAATAAGATCATCAGGCTGAGCATGAGAGATCTGGGCCTTTGCTTTCCTCTCTTCAGTTTCACGGAACTGTTTGTCTGCAAGCATGTTAACGAAGCTTTCTCTGCACGAGTGAAGCCAAATCTTTCTGGTGGCATCCCCACTGTTGCACAGAAGTCTGATGCAAAGAATGATTCTATCATATGCGTCATTGTCAATAGGCTGTGGAAGGATAGGTGACTGCCCCAACTGAATCATGGATACCATGTACAATAATGCATGCGTTGTTGCCTTGTTCACTTCAGCCTTGGATGGTTGAACTTCTTCCAACCTTAGAACAAGCTTTGACAAAGAGCATGCAACAACAGCACCGAGGAAGAAGTCGCCCGAGAGCAGCAGGGATCGCAAATTTCCTTGAGAAGCCAATGACCCCTGAACAAGGGTAGGTGGCGACATGGCAGTTTCCAAGGCTGCACTTTGGGTGGCGTAGGTACCATCAGCAAGGACCACAGGCCTCCTTGAAGAAACGGTCCCTGCACTGGCTGGCTGGTTAGCTTTGGGAGCCTCTTGGGTTTCTCCTTCCTCACTGGGTGTGAAAAATGGAAGATCTCCGAGGCATTGCTTGATAGTTGCAATCCCACTCTCGACTTCAGAGAGTGAAAGACAGTACTCCCCGATAATCCACAAAGCACAAGAACAAACTCTCGCAGCACGGATTTGATAAAAGGTATCCAGGAGCCGTGTTATGATAGAGACCCGCAATTTGGGATTAGTCTCAATGATTTCACGAACAAAGACCACAACATCCATAGCAGAAGCAACGTTTGTGTCCCCAAGGAAATCCATTAGGACATGCACAACTGTGCTAGCTACCTCGGGGAATTTCATTGCACATGTGTGGATAGCCTGAACAAGCATCTGCCTGTATTCTCCATTCTTCTCTAGATCCGCACTCTGAGTCTTCACAACTTCCTTCTTAAACATGAGAACCACTTCATCCACATTCCTTGGAGTAATCAAGTCAAGAGCAATATCAAGGGTCTTCCTTTTAACATCAAGATTGGGACTAGAAAGAGCGCGAAGGATATCCATAATCATGTCGACCATGATCTCTTTGTGTGAAGCTTTTAGCTCTTGGAGCCGATCAAGTACAATGAGCTTGACGTTGTTGTCACTTTGCGACTGCAACAGCTTACAATAAGTATCGGCAGCTGCCCTAATAGCTGTGGGTGCAGACGACAAGGAAACCAATGTCCCGGCACATTCATAAATGACAGCTGTTGAGGGAGCGGTTAGCAAAGATATAATGATCTTAATATATTTTCCCTTCTCATGCTTATTGGTCCTACAAACCTTTTTTATCAACTCCAAGACCACCATCTGAAGCTGCTCACCCCAATCCAAAATCCGATCGATGTTAGTGAAAAGGTAACTTACGGCCCTGTCTTGGGCACATGTAAACAACATGAGGAAAGCATTTCTCTTGGCTGACGGATCTTGCTCCGTGGAGAGCACCTTCTCAATAGTCTCAGGTGCATCTCCCAAAAGCTGCTCCCCTTGGGGAAGCTTATAAATCGACATGACAGCAAGTATCGCATTCCTCCTAACAAACGGGTGTCTATGCTCTAAGTTACTCAAGATAGACGGGATCAATGGCTCAACAATCTCTGCCTCATTCAATCGGCACAAAAACCTAAGTGTCACACCCCGGATATACTCATTCGCATGTTGCAAGTTATTCCTTAGGTTTTGACAAATTAATATCATTTCAGGGAGTATTTTCCCTCGAGAATCAGTCTTGTCAATTATTTCCAAGTAAAACAACAACAGTTTCTGGATTGTATGATCTTCGGAAGGCAAAACGTAACGAATTATAGTGATAAACAGCTGAGGTATTGTCTCACCATTCAACAAAAGCATGATTGCCTTCCTCAACGCCTCTACTTTCGCCGGCACATCATTCCCCTCCAAAGCCTCTTTGATCTCATTTGCTAAAGCCGGGGTTCCCTTATCAAAATGCACCAGCAATGTACATGTTTTCTCCATGATTCTGATTATTTCCTGTCAGATCTGTTACGATAAATCGATAAGTACACTAATCAATAATAATCATCACTATCACTCATTTCACTAATTACCAACCAATCATACCAAATCACACTTAGTTATCATCACTTAACTTCATCAAATCCAATTCCACATAAGAAAATAACCTAATCATCGGAAAACAGGAATGAAACCCTACTATGATCAATTTTGTTACTGCATTTCCATTTCAAAATAACCACTAATAATCTAAAAACACTAAATAATACGATCAATTGAAGCCACAGTTCTACTAGATCAAATCTATTTAATAATCATAATCACGATCAGTTTTGTGAATAACCTAATGATCAATTTATACAAAATCACAACAAAAATATCATCACTTCCCTCAATCAAATCAAAGTTCCACATCTAATCATCGAAAAACATGAAACGAAATCCTAATACCATCAATTGAAGGTACATTTCTAATAGATCAAATCTATTTAGAAAATAATCATCACTATCACTAAAGTCACTAATCTAACAGTCAATTCACACCAAAATTTATCATCGCTTCATCCAATCAAATCCAAATTCAACAAACAAAATAACCTAATCGTCGAAAAACACGAAATGAAATACTAATCCGATCGATTGAAGTTACATTTCTACTACTATATCAAAATCTCTTTTGTTTCACTAATCTAAAAATCAATTTATACCAAAAATTATCACCACTTCACTCAATCAAATCCAAATTCCACATACGAAAACAACCTAAATCATCACAAAACATGAAACGAAACCCTAATACGATCGATCGAAGCTACATTTCTACTAGATCTAACAGTCTCAACTAAATCGTAATTACACAATCAAAATTCAATGCATAATAACAATCGAAATTAACCGGAAAATTACGATCTACGAAGCTAAACGATCGATAATAAGGAGAGAGAAACGTACCTATGGTGCAAATGATATGATCGAAATTTGGGAATTTTGGAAGTAAATTTCGATTTTAGGGATTTTATTTTTACTGGAAAAATGACAGATCTAAAGTTTGTGCGACCAATATATATGTGCGTGAGCCTCTGAGGTGATTGAGTTTTGGGGAAGCATGTGCTTTGCACGTGTTTGTAACTGTTATTTAAGTTTTTACAAAAATTTGTTTTAGAAAATCAAAATTATTATGAGTTTTGGAAAAAGTTCATATAGTATTGTAATACTAATAATAATCGTCTTTTGTTCATAGTGAAATGAGGCGGCTTATGGTATGGCTCACTATTGTTCACCGGATTATTCAACTCGAGTTTGGGTTGATATGTGTGAAGGCAATGACTAATATTATATTCTTCGGACTTCTGTCCGCTTCCTCCTAAAGTCCTAATCAATAAAACTCTTATTTTATCAAAAGAATAATATTGGCCATTTTGTTACTTATCATTACTTAATGTTCTTACTTGTTCGATAACTATTAACTAGAGCCTAGAGGTAATTCAATTTGTGACTTGTTCTATGTGTGTGCGTAAAATATTTAGTTTAAGTCCTTCTTACTTAAGTTCATATTCATCTTTGTACTCTACGAGATTTTTGAGAAACTTTGTTTATGACCATGGTATTAGACTCGAGATTGCTACATCATTATGAGGTGGTATCAGCTGTGATTCCTGGATCAAGGCTGAAACCGATATTTAATAAAGTGGTTATAATTATGCAAAACATAATACGAGTAATAGATTAAAGTGGATTGAGAAAACAAAGATTGGAAAAAGAGCATTTCGTCATCTCTAGAATGACAAACATGTCAAAACTTGAAACAAAGGGATATCTAACTAGTTACGTTTTACAATAGTCACAAGGACTACATTTGTATTTACACTTGAAGAGATGTTACTAATTATGAGTAATCAAGTACACAAATGTATACAAATGTTGCTAGCTAGAAAAGTTCTGACTGATGGAGCAGTGAATGACTTGATTCTCCAGTCTTCGAAGATGTCTACAAAACTTTATGCATTATTACGATAATTTCGACAGCGTAGGAAGGGCTTCTTGAGCATTTTGGACAAGGGTGTTTTTGGAACTGGTATGAGCTTCCCTATGAGAGCGAGAGGCCAACTGTAGAGAGCAAGCATAAAAACATTAGAAGTTCAGAATTGCAGGATCCACAGATGCATGACTGTAATACTTGTATTTGAGTTTAGCCAACCTGAATAGTCCGACACCAATCGACAGAAGCCATAGCTGCCAGTTCAGTTTAACCGTTGATGTGAACTTCCCGAGGAACTCAATAATGACAATCTGTTCAAGGAATAATGTTGTTTCTTAGGACCAGAAAGAAACTCGGGTGTGACTTCAAATTGGTCATTACAGGTCGAGTAATTTCAGGCCAGGTCAATATAAGGTTCAACAATGTTCAACCTGATTACAAGTCGGGTTGGGTTGTTCTTTTAAGGCCTAATTCGGACGTCTACTTTGGTCTTTTCGGGTCTAGTCAGTTTTGCCAGTCTATATTTAACAGGAAACAACAGTAGGACCACCAACCTGAAGTACAACCGTGACTGCTATTATTCCCATGAAAAGGCGATTTTGTGTTACACCTTTGAAAACATTCATTTCTTCTGGTTTTCGAGCATTGAACTCATTGAATATCTGCAGTGTAAAAGGTAAAAGAGTTTCAGAGTTTTCGCTTATGTTTACAGAAACTTCAACATAGAATTCTCTGTCTCAATCTACTATTCTTCCTCTATGTAAAGAAGTTTTTAGCAAAATGGAACACTTACTTGACAAATAACAAATGCATTGAAAATTAAGGTATTCTTCAACTTGTTCTGGTGTTCCAAGTTGCCTTCTCTCAAAAGAGCAAAACTGCTACCAGCAAAGTTAAAGACGAGGAGGACAGTAACTTGATATAGAGCCTGCAACGGACACCAGCAGAGCAATATAACATTGTTACCGACGTTTTAAATCTGTATATTTCATCAAAAAGTATTCAGAAATGACATAGTGAGGAACTAACCTGTACTAACAGATTTCTCCACATGATATTAGTGACAAGAGGTTCCCTGAACATAGAAACGCACACCAACAAAAGTGATTATGGAGCATTTAAATATTTAGTACTAAAAAAGAACTGGAACTCAAAGGCTTATAGATTCCGTGCTAGGCTAAGTAGAGATGGCAACAGGCCGGATACGGACCGGATTCATAGGATGCAGTTAAGTATCTCGGACGAGTACTATTTTCCTTTCAGTATCAGATCAAGGGTCCATTACCATCCCTTGACAAAATTCCAAACCTACCTTCGACCAACTGGAGCTCTGCGCATAAGCTGGTTTGTTGGTGGTTCGGTAGCCAAAGCAAGAGCTCCAAGAGTATCCATAATGAGATTTACCCATAAAAGCTGAAAGAGAGTAAATATCATCAGGGCGGAATGAGAAACCATCAGGGGAAGAATGAACAGAAGTGTATTTACTATTTACCTGCACTGCATTTAGAGGAATACTGCCAGATGAAACTGCAGCAACCACATTAATAACGAGTGCCGCCACATTTACTGTGAGCTGAAACTGTATAAATTTCTGAATATTTGCATACACAGAACGTCCCCAGCGCACTACCTGATAGGATACATGCATTCAGGAAATTGTGGAAACATACAGGCATAATTTCTGACGATACCAGTAAGTCCATGCTGCAAATATAGTACAAAGAAAAGTTTTGAACATTTCAGTATATGCAAGAAACATATAAGCTACCTTAACAACAGAAGCAAAATTATCATCCAAGATGATGATATCCGAGCTTTCTTTGGCAACTTCAGTTCCAGAAATTCCCATGGAAAGACCAATGTCTGCCTAAAGTGCAAGGTAATAACAAAATTACCAAAAACCGGACTAAATAACATAAATATGATAGTAATTACCCGACACTTGTATGTCTAATTGCATATGTCAGCTAAGTAGCTAGTAATGTTATTGAGTGGTGTTCATGACTTAGGTTTAAAGCCGCAACCATCAAAATTGTCCTTGTGGAGTTATGGCTCCTTTTTAGTAATAGTGGATGTATGTCTAATTGAGTATTGAAATAAGAAAAGACCTCGTGTAATGCAGGAGCGTCATTAGTGCCATCACCAGTGACAGCAACAACATCACCGCCCTTGCGTAAAGCTTGCACAAGCAAGAGTTTGTCATTTGGAGATGACCTTCCCATCACCTGTAGCAATCCAACATGGATTTTACTTAGGCTTGTAAAATAAAATCAGCGGTGACAAGATTACTTGATGGAGGCTCTTGAATCTCAATGCCTCTCACATTTAACTATTTCGAATTACCGTTATTTTCTTGGCAACATCCTCTCTTTCTTGTTCAGAAAGTCCACGGAAAGTTTTCCCTTCAATGACAGTGGGTTCTGTGGCATCAGCACCTGGAGGAAGAATCCCACATTCTAATGCTATTGCTTTTGCTGTCTGAATATTATCTCCGGTGACCATGCGAACCTGTAATTGCCTCCTAATTGTTATCTTGTAGTGGAGTAAAGCAAACGGAATCACTAAACTATCTTCTTCTTTTATCGTGTAGTAGTAGTGATTAACATATTCTTCGCCCATGAAATACCTCTATGTTTTCTTTACATGTTACTCAGACTCTACATTTTACGTTGCATACCCATGTCTGGCAGTTGGACTGTGAGTATGACGACTGGAGACTTCATTTTAAGCCCCAAAACTTTGGATATGTCATTAAAATAACCGAGTTTGAGTAACATAGGTTTTCCACTCAAGCATAAGGTCGCGTGAATCCGGCGCCGTTGCCTTCCCATATACGAAAGCCTTAAGAGGCATTGATACTGCTTCTGAAGTAAAACTGTGTACAGTATAATCAAAATCCAAAACTAATTGCTTAAATTTAAAGACACAAATACAGTACATTTATGCAAAGAGGGATAATCACTAAATTTAAATTAAGTAATCATGGATGCGAAGAGGGATGTTGAAGAATAATACCTTGACACCAGCAGCGGCACAAAGTCTGACAGCTTCAGCTACACCAGGTCGGCAGGGATCCTACGCAAGCCCATTTACGTTAGCTTATGCCTTAATAGCATTACGCATTTACGCCATCATCTTAAGTATTCCTGATAGTAAGTACCTTAATGCCTACTATGGCAAGCAAAGTCAGGTTATCTTCTGGTAGAATCCACTGTGCAAGCTCCTCCTCATTGGTATTTGGAACATCATTTCTGTCATACGGTTTATAGGCGAATGCAACACATCTCAAGCTTTTCGCTGCCATGTCATCAATAACGCCTCTGAAATATGACTGCAGAGAACTTTATGATGTTAGCATTCCAGTATAATTTACACAGCATACTATACCTTATTCCCTGTAGGCCTTTACGCATAAACCTTTACATTACATTGAAGTAAAGGGCATTTCGACTAAGATGGTTACAAAAGGTTACAATCTTAAGATGAGTGAGATTGTTAGACACTTAGACCTCCTCAGTAATCACCTTTTAGATGTTTGATAGCTTAGCTGGTAAGGCTATTGGGGGTGCCGAGTGGTACTCGTGATTTGGTTCAAACCCTTCGCCATCAAACTACCATTTTGACTCCCTTTACACCCGATAAATAAAAAAAGATTACCTTCTCACTATCAATGGACTTCACAGAACCATCCACCTCGAGAAATTGTGTACATGAAGCAAGCACCATTTCGGCTGCCCCCTTCCAGTGAATATGAACATCTGAGTTGGCCTGCAGTAGTCCAGTAATATTTACATTTTCATCCGTAATAAGAAAGGTAATTCATTTCAAAGTTAAAACATAGAAAATCCATTTAGAATGTCATTGTAACAGATTAAGGGAAATTACCAGTTGCAATGCAACTCCACCTCTCTTTTTCTCAGAATTGAAAGGGCAAACGTGAAGAGTAATGGCTTCCGATCTCACAGCCTCAAATTTCATCCCTAGCTGCTAGTCAAATTTGGTTAACTTACGAAAAGAAGAGAGAACATATATGTAGGAACATTATTCAGAAAATCTGGCAATCATAGTGAGAAGATATACCTCGACTCCCCATGACAAGATAGCCTTTTCGGTTGGAGATCCTGAAACTTCTGCATTGCCACCATTCTGTGAAAGATAATGAAGGCACGAGATCAAAACTCAGAATCTACATGGTAATTGACATTCGAAGCTCATTTAAAATAATAAGGGATATTCTACATGGTACCCCTCAACTTTTCGACTTTCTACGTGGTACNACCAAGCTTGTCATTTATTATCCCAATGACATATGAACTCTATTAGGCTCAATTTATTATCCTAGTAGAGATCATAGTAAGGAATAAATTGCTTGGATGGAGTGATTGACTTAAACATAAAGTGTTAGGAATATACCTTAGGGACAAAAACACCACCAGTTGTATTGACTGCAATGCCTTCGATAACAAGAGTAGATTGCTCTCCTGTCATCTGACTAGCTTCACTTGGCGGACTCAACTTCTTTTTACCAGCATAAGCCTCAACCACAGTCATCTACACATCAAACATAGCTAAAGCCAGCTCAAAATTATTTAACCATAGCCAACTTTTATTGATGGTATCATGTAATGATGCACTCGTGAGAATACACATTATGTTCACCTGATTCAACGTTAGTGTTCCTGTTTTGTCGCTGCATATAGTAGTTGCCGATCCCATTGTCTCACAAGCTGAAAGTCTGCGTACCTGCAGTAAGAATATAAGGCCATTTAGACAAAAGATAGTTTTGTTTTAGTTTAGCCTCCATTAATTATTCCCCTTAAACCTTATAATTAAATGAGGAATATATAAGGAGATTTGGGTTCGTCTCACATGTGAGACCATCTCATATAAGACACACCGACTCCCTTCAAATGCGTTTATATCATATGTTTTGATGGTATCACAAAACTTAGGATTGCTTTTCAACATCCATAAAATCAGTTTATAGAAATTGAGACCAGTTAGCATTCTCAAAGCTTGCAGAAACTGCAGAAAGAAGAGTGTTAACATACCAAGGCTTTATCTGCCATCATTTTGCGCATAGAGTAAGCTAACCTGATGAGAAATCAACGTAACTTGAAACTGTGAGGAACAGAGATAATAAATAAAAAGAAAATGAAAAGGGAAAGGAAAAGGAATAAACAAGCGTGCATGTACTGCAGGGCTTACGTTAATGTGACTGCCAATGGAAGTCCTTCAGGTACTGCAACAACTACAATAGTGACCTAAAATTTGCAGAAGTTTGTCAAAAAATGAGCAACAAAAAAAATTAGGTCATCGGCAGATTAAAACTTACAGCAATGGTAAAAATTTCTATCACTCCATCTACTGCTTTACTAATGCTTGTTTGTCCTCGGACAAATTCAACTACACCTTCCGCATTCTTTGTGTGGCCAGTGAAAAATCTGCAAAGGATCAATATCATCCATAATATGAGATATCATATTAGAGAGTCATGTTCCTGAATAAGAGACTCCTGTTGATGTCACTTACCGGACCAACAGAACAGCAAGCACGGCAACAGCAACAGAGAGCCCGACTATGCCTATGAAAGTAGCCACCCCATTCAACCGGACCTATTTCAAGAAACGGTAATTCATGTATTACTTAAGCATCTAACGTTTGAAAGAAACATAATACAGTAAAAAGGTGAGAAGGAAACCTGCAGGGGGGTTTCTTCACCTGTATCCTCAGAGATACTAGCCATAAGCAATCCCCACTCGGTATTAATTCCGACACTTGTGACCTAAAAATCACAGTATTAGTTCACTGCACAGAAATGACTCCAAAGTTGGTCATAGAAAAACAAAATCGTCACATTTGTATGATATTTCAAGAGCATGAAACAATGAGTTCTTACCAGCATATTTCCAAAGCCATCTGCAACTTTACAACCGGCCAAAAGAAAGGGTGATTTCTTATCCTTGTGAACCTGTAGAAAGAGAAAGGGTACAAATAAATTATTACTTTGGAGGTCTATGTTACTCACACAGTCACACGTGGCTAGAAGTAAGTATCAGATACTGGTGTGTGTGTGTGTGTGTGTGTGTGTGTGTGCGCGCGCGCACGCGCGCAAGTGTCTTATCCTCCTATTTTATGAAAAAAAATTCAATTTTTTTGGCTTAATTGAAGTGTCTAAGTGTTGTAGCAATGTTCGAGAGTCGAGTGTAAGACGCGGGTATACACAAGATAATATAAAGCGTCGGGGAATGAAAATAGAAGATAGGTGTAAGGAACAGGCTTACAATCTTGCTTTCTCCAGTCATACTGGATTCATCAATGGCGAGGGCATGACCAGATACAAAGAGGCCGTCTGCAGGGACCTAACCGCACACAAAGTAAGAGCTTTATACAAACATGGCATCAAGATTTATAGGAAATGAACAAGAAACATTAGCTAAGTGTACCTGATCCCCAATTTTAAGAGGAACAACATCCCCAACGACAATGTCGTAAATAGAGATCTTTTCTCTTCTACCACCTCGTATCACCTGCATTAATAATCATGTAACATTCCAATGTGTAAAGATGAAAGCCAATAGCACGTAAAAACTTATCTGAGACATTATGTTTTATATGAAAAATCAAGCACCTCTAATTGTATATTCCTTTTCTCTTCATTCAAATTCTGAAACTGGAGGGACTGTCGATAATCACTGGTGGCTATTAAGTGTTAAAGAAATGAATTTGGATCAAAATCAGACTTAACAAGAATATAAAACAAAGAAACTAAGTACTTATGTTTGGATGGAATCAGACCTGTAACAACTATGACAAGCAGTACTGCAAAGACAATGCTTCCTCCATCGTACCATCCTTCTTTTAAACCCTGCAAAAGACGATGACAATGAATATATTTTCTTAGCTGAACACACTGATTCGTCTGATTGTACCATATTAACGTATACTCTAGTCAATAACATAACTTCTCCTTAAACAATTTTCTCTTTACTTGTGGTAAATTTTGTCATTACTCTTACAATTTACAACGTACAATTCTAACTTTCGGGTTGGTTCGAGTGTAAGATGACGTGTAGGGTTATATAAATAAGACATAAATCCCACCAATGTAGCTGAGATTATCAGCTAGACATCAATCAAGCAACAGTAACCAAAAAACATGTTTGACAAGAGATTCCAGACAAACTGAACACACCTCAGTTTTAATTCCTAATACTAGAGAAACAACTGCAGCTATAATTAAGATGATCAGGGTCAAATCTTGCCAAGATTCCCAAAGAAAAGCCTGCAAATCAGAAAGAAAAAAAAAGGGAATTATATATCATCACTGGACTTTCTCATGAAGCTGAGAATATGAATCCGCTTCCTGCAAATAAACAAGTTGAATACCAGGAAGCGCTTTCCCTTCTTGGTAGGATATGTATTTGATCCAAAAGTGTCCCTTCGCTTTGCAGTATCATTCTCCTCCCCAGGAACTCCTGTCTCTAAATTCGTATTAAGCATGCCTTCCAGTCCTTTAACCTGAAATTCAAAATGTTCTGATGTTACTAAACACAACAATTGGCCATATCTAAATGCCGAAACTGAGATGTTTTAGTTACTTACACCCCCATACTGCTCGAGAGCAGTAGAATTATTATCCCTGGTCATTGACGAAAGCTGTTCAACTCCAATTCCAAAGTCACCAGTTGATCTTGGAAGTGATATTGAAGGACTCAGGACTCCTGTCAGTAAAATATGATAAAAATCGTCATCAAACATAAGTCTGATGCTCGTCCCTAAAAGACGGTGCTACTTGTGCACATGTCCACTAGCTTGACTGTTAAAGTCATTGAGTGGTGGTACTCATGACCTAGATTTAAACCTGTCATCATCAAAACTGTCCTTGTGACTCCATTAACTGTCCTCTAGACAACTGTATGCTTCATTTACGTTGTGCCATGTGAGATTATCTTTGCACAGAGTCATCGAGGACAGTAAATCAGGAGTGGAGGAGGTACTATTAAACACAAAATACAAGATCGACAAATACCAATATCTCGTTCCCCAGCCAACTTGAAAAGCATTGCTGCCTAACAAATCACCAAAATAAACAATAGTCAGACAATACAGATCCCAAATGTGAAAATATCATGAAGCAGTTAGTTCATCACTTCATCCTAATACTTACTCTGACAACTTGTGCATGAGCTCTTATCATCCTCCTCCTTCGTTCTCGCTCTTCATCCTTCTTTAAGTCAAGTGTGTAGCGAAATCTTCTCGTTGCATTGAGCACAAGCGCTGCTTGCTGCAATTCATGAACATATCAGGCACTTGGAAATTATAACACCTCTTACACCCTCACACTCCTACAATTGTTAAAAGAGCTGCTTGCTGCAATGCCTTCACCTCCTACAATATTTTACAAGAACACAAGTATTCTATGGTTTCACAATCTAAGCTAGAATCAATTGCTTACTCCCTTATTCAAACGAATTCACACTTTTCAAATTTTCGCTCACATATTTTTAAAATCCTAACAAATCTAGTGAGACACATATGATCCCCTATGTTACTCTGACACTTCTAATTTCCCCGCGTACCCGTGTCCGACACTTAACACTCGGACATGGGTATGACACTTAGACACCTCATTTTAGACCCAAAATATGCATATTTTTCATAAAAATAGTCGAGTCCGACACTTGGACACGCATCCATATCGGATACTTCTGAACGAGTCCGAGAATGATGCCCAACACATTTTTTTTGTCGAAGTTTTCAATCTCTCTCAAACTTCCTCCACTAAGCTTACAAATCATTTCTATAAAAAATTTCACAAAACTTATCTTTATGCTCCTTCGTCTTAATCATTTGTTTAACTTTGATAAAAAAAAAAGCTTAATCCCTTACGTCTTGAGTTCTTACAATACAAATGATTGAGACGGGAGTAGTAACAAATTTATTTACCACACCCCTCACTTATTCTATTAATTTATATCCTTGCACACCTCAATCCATTCACATTTCACAAAAAACACAAGAAAATTAAAAACACAAACCACCAAAAGTGGAACACACAGTAAAAGTTAAACAAATGATAGAATATACTAATATTTAGTATAAAAATATAATAAAAATCGTCATACCCTCCAACGTTTAAGAGATTCGACCGGTGCATTCTTAGTGTTACCAATATCAAAAGGATCATCTTCATACACTTCATCATCATCATCATCATACTTTTCATAATTATTATTATTATTATTATCAACATTAACCCCATTTGTACCTGCCTCCATATCCATTTTTTCCGGTGGCGGTGACGACGACGACGATAATTGATCCTTAAACGGGCCACCCGACGACGTCATTTCTTAATTTGTTGATTAAATTTCTAATCAACTAATTAAATATTGTTTTTTCAAATGAAATAATAAATGTCCATTAAAACAAACAATTAAGGAGATTAATGGGATATGTTTTTGTGGGGAAACTAAATTATTAAGGAGCTATCAAACAAAATTCCCCCACAAAAACAAAAATAAAATAAAAAAGAAACAAATTTTTTTTTTTTTAAAAAAATGTAAGTAATAATTAGATAAAAGTATGATTTATCACTATTGGAATATGATAAAAATTAAAATGGGTGAAAAAAATGGTTGATTGAGAGAAAATAAAGGAGAAATAACTCTTGAAGAAATTAAAATGAGAAAATACCAACTACTTAAATTTATGAGAAATTAACTTATGTAGTTGGTGCTTTATTTGTTACCGAAAATAGAAAGTAGAACGAAAATTGTTGCACCAAAATTTTAATGTTAACTTGTTTCTTCAAAACTCTATTTTATTTTTTTTTTTTT
>LHUT01001184.1:8290-23043 GCA_001412135.1 Silene latifolia subsp. alba
AATATTATTTAGTAGTGATAAGGGTTAAATGTTGGGTGCAATCAAAAGGAGAGCTCTTAATATAGAGTTTTGGAGGATCATCCTAATACTCATCATAGCTCAAGAACAAGTGAAGGTAGGAGACCTTACTTGTGCCCATAAATCCGAAAATTACAATGTAAGGGACATTGTTTTTCTTATTAATCTCTTATTTTGTTATGCATGCACTAGATCTAAAGAACACAAATTAAGAAGTTAATTAGTTCACTATTAGAAGAGTCTAATAATAGGTATATGAACCTAACATACAACACTCCTGAAGGAACTCTCTATGGTATACAGTCTGGACTTAGTGTACCACCTACCCCAAAGCGGCGCAGGGCTGTTCTGGGAAACGTGTCTTCCTGCGCAGGGCCTCTTAAGGCTGGTGGGACAATAGAGAAAACTGAGACTGAGCTATTTGCTGGGCATCCACCATCTTCCCGGTCTATTGGGTGATCTTAGCCTAGGTTGAAGTATTACAACTTGCATTATAGGCATCGTATGAAGACTGCAGCACGTTAGTTAGCTGCAGTCTTAGAATAACTGGCGTGGTCTAAGTGATGTTCTGGCCATAGCTGGGTATACCCTAAGTACGTATATGTTTTGGTGGGTGCTAGAAGGATACCTTTTAAACCCGACTGTATGGAATTGTATAGAATACTATCCGTTCTTTTGGTGATGCCTATGAAATAAAGATTCTGAAAACTATGCCTTTAAATTGTTTACTGTTTCGCAATTTAGGGGTTCCGCATTTGGTCTTGCCCAATGAATTTAGCAATTGCCCGCAACAAAATCTTTGGTCTTGGTTAAATATATCCAAAAAAAAAATGTTTGCCAACTTGTATTTAAAAGTCTGCTCCGTTTATTTGGTCTTCAATGGCCATTACTGTTTGGCGTTCTCAGCACCAAATGTGTGGGTGAAAAAATGACGTTATATATGTTTCATGCAGTGCAGTGTTTAGGATACCACCTTAGTAATGCCCTGTCACTATCTAGATTCAACAACTGATAATCTTTGTTTTCGATTACACGGTTTAAGCCTGCGGATCAATTGAGGGGTCGGTAAAGGTTATCCTCAACGCCTCAAACCTGCTTCGTTTATTTGGTCTTCAATGGCCATTACTGCTCGACGTTTTCAGCACCAAATGTGTGGGTGCAAAAATGACGTTATATATGTTTCCTGCAGTGCAGTGTTTAGGATACCACCTCGGTAATGCTCGGTCACTATCTGGATTCAACAGTTGATAATCTTTGTTTAAAATTACAAGGTTTAGTGGCTGCAGATCAGTTGCGGGGTTGGTAAAGGTTATCCTCTACGCCTCACACCGTGACCCTCTATCAATACCTCGTAAATGTTATCCTGCGTGGCTAAAAATAGTGTCCTGATCAAAACCTGGCTCAGTTCATGTCCTTAACTGTAAAATCCATTAGAATGCCTATCGGCGCATAGGCAGACGTGCATTTACATGGGAACATTTCCGCTGAAATTGATTGAATTTATCCGCTATAAAAACACAAGGGTTTTGGGTGTGGTGACTTATGCACCCTACTCAGCTGTGATTAAACCAATTTGCGCAGGAATTGCTTGATACACGTGTGAGGAGAGGTACCGAAAAAACAAGTGGGTTAGGGTAAGATGAAGAGTAGGCCATCAATTTGAAGATGCTTGTGCTTTAGCTTATAGTGTGCCCTCCGATAAAAAAATTTCGACTACAATGCTGAGCTAACGGATAGTATTGATTGTTAAACTGAGATCTGGAATGTATATCCAGGTATCTTTGAACCGTGCGTTTACAATGCTTCAGGTTCCTGGATTGTCTGCTGGTGGATGTTGCTGGTTAAAGTTATTGGAATAGTGTGGTGACTGAAGTTTGGAAGCTTGGAACTCAGCAATGGATTTGCCTGAGCCCACAAGTATGTATTTGCCGGCTAATGGTTATGAATTTAAGCTGTACCGTGCTATAACCATATTAAAATTCCTGTGGGCTGGTTGCCGTAGAAAAAAAATAAAAAGGTTTTCGTTGTTCAAACAAACCTACATATCAATCACGCATTTGGATTCCGCCTGCATTGGGTAGCTATAAAATAGAGATGCACTCCCTAACTTAACACTAAAGTTTTATCTGTATAAGGCATATTAGTGCAGTCCATTAAATAGCGACTGCAGTTGCAAACAACTAAGGAAATATGACTGATTAGTGTGGGACTTTCCAGATGGTGTTCAAATAGGTGGACCTACAACTACGCTCAGAAAAGGACACCCTACTGGTAAACGACATGTGGCCGGTACTTCCAACAACAAGGAGGAGACAATCAATCAGCCATTTAAAAGTCGTCGGGTGGTGCAAAGTGATAATTGTACATTGTCGTCCGCCACAGAAGGTATATTTTGGGTTACAACATTTTCAAATATGTTTATGAGCATTGTTGTTTATGTTATAAGAGTAAAGCTTTAAATATGTTTTAGAAACAATTTCGTAAATACAGAGGGTGTTACCTTGCATCACCACCGACCAATCATTACGCTAGGACTACCAGCTCTCGCTGAACAGAGTACTGCTGCATAAAAAAGGCGGCCACGTGTAAAAAAAAGTGAGCTTCTTAGTTACATAGTCTTCCCTATACAGGGTATGCCATGGCAGCCTGTGGCAATTTTGAAATTATGACCTTCCACACAAATTTAAAAAGGATCACATGTAACCCTGGTGTTTTAAAACAGTTCATCCTTCTTGCCACCAGGGGCAAACAACAAGCGTTGTTGCAGCTACATTTTCTTGTAGCTGACGTTCCATGGGATAGTGTGCATCCGAAATATGTAACCCGCGTATATACATTTTACAAAGTTCTAAAAAACTGTAGTCATTTGGTGATTAGCATTACAGTTCACAAACTTATTTCCTTTCAGAACATTATGTCATAAGCACATTTGTTCCTTCCAGGTTGTGCTTCTCGTGCAGACGCCAGTGCGCATACTGCATCACCCTCCATACCTGCTAATACTGCACGAAGTTGTTCGGTGCAAGATTTTCAGTCATCCAAACGTCAGGCCAAACGTAAACGTGCTTCGAAAAAAAGTAGGCGTAAAAGCATCGTCTCAATATAAGCTTACTTTTTGTTTAATTCCCCATTATTTATATCCACACAGCTTTATGAGTTCATGGTCTTATTGAACAGAAATTCCGGCTGCTTTGGGAGGGAAACTAGTGCCTACAGAAGCAGCTAAATTAAAGCCACCAACACACTGTGAAGACTGTGGCGCCAAGAAATTTGATTACGAAGCAAAGGGGTTATGTTGTTGCAGTGGAGATATCAAATTTGCTTTAAACGAATATCCTGAAGAACTCCTGCATCTTTATACTGTCAGAGATGAAGATTCACTGCACTTCCAAAAATTTTCAAGGTTATATAATAACCTATTCACTTTCAGTTCTTTGGGAGGAACATTTGAATCAAAGACGTAGAAGGGAATTTTTGTTTTTAAGGCACAGGGGCAGGTCTATCATAACTTGCCAGATCTAATACCCATGGACAGCATTCCCAGATATCTCCAATTGTACTTCTATAATGGTCAGCATGAAAAGGAAAACCGCTTGCGACTATTTCCTAATCTGAAGGAACAGATTATTACCCTGCTAATGGGTCTCATGGATGATAGTCCATATGGAAAGTTCTTTAGATCTTTAAAGGAGATAGAGGTGACCGAGGATACAAAAATAGTCCTCAGCACAGACCTAAGCCATGAGCAGAGGGTATACAATGCTCCAACATCTGATGAGGTCACGGTTGTGTGGCTAGACAGCACAACCATGCAAGGAAACGAGGGACCACACATTATTGCATATGGGAGAGGTTTACACAGTCACAGGGTTAAGCTTTTTTATGGGTGCTGTGACCCTTTACAATATCTTCTTCTGTTGCCAAAGGGCGACATCGGGTGGCATCAAGGTTTAAACAAAGTCTCTAGTTCGTCCTTTGATGGGGGGCTTGGTGCATCCTTTCCAGGGTCCGCAGTTTCCGGCACTAAATCTGAATCTCTTATAGAAGCAGAAGTGGCAAGTAAGTGTTCGTTATTTGCGGCTGACTGTTTTCCTTACAAAGTGTGGTTATTAATTTCCTCTTTTGCATTTGCAAGATGCTGCTAGAAGACGCACAAGAGCTGACAAGCATATTTCCTGTAGAGAATACTATGCATACAAGTTCCAAATCAGACCGGGAAACTTCATTCTCAGAGAAGGCAGACTATTTCAGCAGTACATAGTTGACATGTACGTGAAGATCGAGAACACACGTTTGGATTTCTTGCGCCTTAATCAGGAAGCAATCCGGGCAGACCTTTATCAAGGGATCCTGGACACGCTTAGTTTGGGGGAGAATGCCACATGTAATGTTGGGAAGCGGATTGTCTTGCCACCATCGTTTTTGGGAGGGCCAAGGGATATGAGTAGGAGGTATTTAAATGCTATGGCCCTTGTGCAAAAATATGGAAAGCTAGATCTATTCATAACTATAACATGTAATCCTAACTGGCCTGAAATAAAGTCCGAACTGGCTCCGGGCGAACAAGCCCAAAATAGGCCATATTTGGTTGCGCGCATTTTCCATGCAAAGCTAACATTCCTAAGGAAACAGCTAAAAGAGAAGCAAATATTCGGAGAAGTTGCTGCAATGATTAATGTTGTAGAGTTCCAAAAATGCGGCCTTCCGCATGCACATTTCTTGATAATTCTGAAACCAGCATACAAAGTCACACAGCCAGAAAAATTTGATGACTATGTTACAGTAGAGCTACCCGCAACTAATAATACTCACCTTAAAAGTGTTGTCCTCCGACATATGATGCACGGGCCCTGTGGAGACTCTTTTCCAAAATGCGCTTGCATGCAAATAAAAGACCGGAAAAAGGAGTGCAGTAAAGCTTATCCAAAGAGTTTTCGGAACTTCACAACAAATGGGTCAGATTCTTATCCGTTGTATAGGAGAAGGGATACTGGTGAAACAGTTGAGGTCAGAAAAGCTAACATGGATAACAGATCTGTGGTTCCGTACAACCCGTACTTACTAGCCATGTTTGACTGCCACTTGAATGTAGAGGTTTGTTCAACAATTAAAGCGGTCAAGTATTTATATAAGTATGTGTACAAGGGTCATGACCGGGTTTTATTCAACGTTGTCGATGGAGAGGTGACCCCAGTAGTGGATGAAATTGAAAAGTACCAGTCTGGTAGGTGGGTCTCACCACCAGAAGCAGCTTTTCGAATATTTGGGTTCAACCTTTTTGACACCACCCCACCAGTACAACCTGTACCGGTACATACACCAAATAACCAGACAATAAGGTTTTCAAACAATGAAGATCTCGCATCTATTGAATCAGATGAACTGAGGACAAAAACCATGCTAACTGAATTTTTTGTGACGAACTCACAATTAACAGACGGTCGTAAATATTTGTACATCGAGTTCCCTGAACATTTTGTTTGGAATGAAAAAAAAATACTGGAAGGGCAGGAATCGTGGGGTCGTAATTGGTAGTGTGGCACATGCTTCACTAGGGGAAGGGGAACGCTACTACCTAAGGCTGTTGCTTGCGCATGTTAGAAGGCTACGTCATTTGAGGACTTGTTGACTGTAAAGGTTACATGTTGTGCATTGTTTCAAGAAGCCGCCTTAAGAAGGGGAATACTTGAGGAAGATAATGCAGCAGGAAAGTGTATGGATGAGGCGATGCAAGTTGAGATGCCGAATGCTCTTAGGTGCCTCTTTGCAACTATACTTATTTTTGGATGTCCAAACAACCCCGCTGAATTCTGGTGCCAATACTACGACGCCCTGTCAGAAGATTATAGAAAGCAATTTCCAAACGAACCAGAGAAGATTTTACATAAAACAGTAGCCCAGGTGGAGGGATTTCTTGAGGGGATGGGAAAGAACTTTGCGCATTTTAATTTGGCCCATTTGCATGTCACAGATGAACCTACCATTAAAGTACATGAGATATAAGTGATGCCCTCAGCGCTCCTATGCCTCTTCTACAGTTGGCTTCGCGGAAAGAACTCAATGTTGACCAGCGGATTGCTTATAAGGCTATAATCCAACATGTAAAAACGCAGAAACCAGGTGCCTTTTTCATTGACGGCCCTGGTGGAACAGGGAAAACTTTCTTGTATGGAGCGTTATTTGCAAAGGTCAGATCAATGGGTAAAATATGCTTACCAACTGCTACTTCTGGGATTGCTGCTTCAAATTTGCCAACAGGAAGAACAACACACTCAAGGTTCAAAATTCCGCTGGATAGTGATGAATCACTGACTTGTGATGTCCCCAAACAGGGTGGATTAGCATGCTTAATAAGGGAGGCATCCCTGGTCATTTGGGATGAGGCATCCATGGCCAAAAAGGAAAATATAGAGGTTGTTAATATGCTGTTTCAAGATGTGTGCAGTAGTTCAGCACCGTTTGGGGCCAAGGTGATTGTTTTTAGCGGGGATTTTAGACAAGTACTTCCTGTCCTACCAAGGCGCACCCAGCAAGAGGTCGTGGATGCAAGTATTGTTAGTTCGGCGCTTTGGCAGCACCTCACCAAATTTAGCTTAACTGAAAATATTAGAGTGAGGGCAGATCCAGAATTTGCACAGTTACTGCTAAACTTGGGTAACGGGGATTTGCAGGCTACGGAGAGTGCCTTGGTGGACATTCATCATAACTTGATATTAAAGACAAGTGATGAGGAACAACCAGAGCAAACACTGATTCGTACTGTGTTTCCAGAAATTAAGCAAGCCAATTTCAACCCAGATATTTTCACTGAAAGAGCTATACTCACCTCGCGTAACAGTGATGTAGATGCTATAAATAGTATGCTGATTGAGGAATTTCCAGGAGCGATACATATTTACAAGAGCTTTGATAGTGTGATAGATGACAATTCAAATGTGTATCCTGCTGAATTCCTAAACTCGTTGTGTCCTGCTGGAATGACACCACATGAGCTGATTGTAAAGGAGAATTCTCCAGTTATATTACTGAGAAACCTAGACTCTGCTACAGGCCTGTGCAATGGCACAAGGCTCATTTGCAAGCGCTTTTCCCCAAACATGATTGAGTGCGAGATATCAACTGGTTTTTACACAGGAGANATGTAAAATAGAGCTAAAATATGAGGTTAGAGTGTATATAAAATAGACTTATCAAAGACTTGTAGCCTTTTCTTTATAGTTGTTTTAATAAAGTTGTTTCATTATGGTTTCTATGATGGATACTACCTCGGGTAACCGAGATGGTAGCACCCTTGTATGCTAAGGTGGTTCTTGGTAAAGCACTTTGGTATATGGGAGTGTTACAGTCAAGCTTTAAGTTATTAGTCAATTACTTGTATGTTATATAATATCGTACATATAAAAAAGGGAAAAAAGAACTTCTTGTCAAACTCCACCATAGTCATAGTCTTATATTTAAATTTTTAGGAGCTTTTTTTTGTACCATTCATATTGACAATAGGCAGTTGATTAAACCTATTCCTTGCTACATCTTCAAGAAATAAAAAAATAAAAATCAATCACAACATAGTAGTAGTAACTTCTACGAAAAAAATAGCGTAGGTGTCACTTAACATTTTTTATACATGGATGAGGAAGTATATGCTATCCTTCTAAAATCCAAATCAGTTAGTCCAAAAAAATTGCACCATGGTATCAAAACAAAATAAATGACCATTAGATAGAAAAAATAGAGAGAAAGAAATGAAATTTACATAAGAAAATAACTCAGCCGATAAAAATTGTAAATACTATATAAGTTGTCAATTGTTGGGACATGAGATGTAAGTTAGCATCAATGTTAGAAAGAAAAGCCGGATTTTAAACGCATTCATTTTCATTATATTAGAAAATGAGTTATATATAAGGACTTGTAAAATAAGTTAAATAAAAGGGAGATAAAAAGAGTGTTTAATTGCAAATGAGTATTGATGAAGTGAAAAATATTTAGTTAATGAACAAATGAGTCGAAATGAGGAAAATCATGGGTCATGAACTTTCTTATATAATTATATGATGAGTTTGTAATCAGTATGTAATAATGTGCAATCAATTAAGATATTAAATTTGAAATTTCAATTTTGGTGTCAAGGTATACACAAAGAGGCATGGAAAACGAGAAGTATAATAATAATAATAATAATAATATTATTATTAATATTATTATTATTAATAATAATAATATTAATAACGCGGTATAGTGGTTCTGGTTTTTCGTGGAACCGAATTACAAAACAACATTCCCATGATACCAAACTGATAATAGGGATCCTAGATTCCAAAAAAAAAAGCAAAAAGAGGGAAACCATTAATGCATTTTTCAAGACGGATGGAAAATCATTTACAAGGTTGGTTACATGTGGGATCGGGGTCCCTATAGCAAAAAAAGTTGGGTTAGAAATCGCAGCGGTTTAAAATTCAGAATATACTTCTATCGCATGTGGCCCAAATAAAGTGGGTGACAAGGAAAGCAAAGTAAGTTTAGGTCCACAACAAGTTGAGTGTACTTAGTATAGAAAATAGAGGCTACATTTGAAAGGATTACTAGATAAGGTGTCCTTGGTAATCTAAATTAGCAAGTAAAATCAGAGTATGGCATGGTAAAGATCACAGGACATAGTTGTGATGATTGCCTACTAAACTTACAGCTCCTGAATGACCATACACCTCAACAGCTATGAGCTAACTGTGTAAGCAAACTACACACCATTTTATGTATTTAAACAGAGCTTTCCAAAGGTAAACAACCCTACCAAAAAAGAAGAAGCAAAGTCCTTCAAAAAAAAAGAAGAAGCAAAGGGGTATACAATGAAAGTCTTTTACAATTCCTCACTAATATTTACAAGCTACAGGTTATTAGTTAAAGTTTAAAGAATTAAGGTGTATGTACAATGCTATTATATACAGGAGCTGCAAATCTCTGAATATACCGTGCATTCTGTAACAGCCATGAAACCTCGAAAGACACTTGTGAAGGATCTTAATGATAAGATTAGGCCACATTCTATTCGTCTTATGGTGATTGACAAGGGCAATACCCAAAATTCACCGAACAACAAGCAAATTCATTACCAAAGGATCGTTTTTCAGGACGAGGAGGTAACCCACAGTTTCAAAGCTATTTAGTATTCATGCCATGTGCTTTTATAGGTTAAATTATCCTTAGCTTTCGTTCCTTGGTAGCCCCCAAAAAACGGCCACATCCAATGTCTATTTACAGTGGTTTTCGCTTGCTACGTGGTTGGTTGATTCTTCTTATTGTCATTAAAGCAAGCAACTGACTTAACCTTTAAACATTGCTATTTTACAATCAGGCGTATGCTAACGCCGTTTAAGCAACCATTTGTCGAATATTTATTCTATGGTTTTGTTGTGAATAGGAACTGGCAATCGTTTCTAGAAGGTATACTAAATGTATTATCTGTAAACAAACATGTGCATAAATTGGCCTGTGTTAAACATATAAAGTCAGCTTCACTCGGACGTCAAGTTCCGGATTAAGTATAACCATCCCATAAAACAAAAAAAATAGTCACGACGTATCAGGTGTTTGCCTAATTATAGCATGTTCAATGCAGGGTGGGAAGATCAAAACAACCTTGTATAATGACGATATTGTTGCATTTGACAACATCATACAAAAAAAGGGGGAGTATGACATTTTCAATGCGAAGATCAAGGTGATGCCTGAGAAATATCGACGGAATGCAGATGACAACCCATATCAGCCGAGCTTTGGTGCTGATACCATTATCAGGCCAGTTGAAGGGACTAAGGCTCCAACATGTCCAGAATATATCGCCATTACTGCAATCCCAAGAACAGTTACCCCTGATGATAGATATGGTAATCAGTAATTCTAAAATCAGAAATGGTTAAATAAACCGGGTCTAATTTTACATGTTAAAATTAAGGCACTGTGGCTTATAATCATTTCAGCTCTTTGAATGCTCTGCAGATGTGGTCGGCGTCCTTATCTACGTAGAGCCACTGCAACAGGTACCGTGGTCCAATGGACAGGCTCTGGATGTTCGCGAATTGGTGGTCATTGATCATTTAGGTAACAAAACTGCATTGAATTTTTGAGATAAACCTTGGTAAGGTTTAGTAGTTAGCACAACATATTAAACTGTAATTTGGTTTACTACTGCAGCACATCACAACCGCTTATAATAACGGCCTGGGCAGAGCTTACGACAAGAGACTTTGAACAGCTAACTGAAGTGGCCGAGTCCTTCCCAATCATTGGATTTACCTCCCTAAAACCGCCATACCATAAAGGTACACGTACCACAAATCATTGTACTCGGCATATATTGCAAACTATTTACATGTGATAATAATGCACTATCTCAAAACTGCTATGCTAGGGTTCTCTCTGTCCACCACCTCGTCAACATATGTCATGCTGAAATCGGCAGGAGACAAAGTGGATACACTGCGTGTTTGGTACGGCTACAATTTTCGATATCTTCACTGAATTTAAACAAGCTGAATACACCCATTTAAAGATGTACTTCAAAATGTATTCAGGCATGAGGCGAATGGGCTGGTAGTATCTGTTAAGCATTCTCAAGTGGTGGATGTCCAGTAACAGAACGGTTGACCACTACAATAAAGGAGTTGCGCCTGAAAAAGGTACGGGATAACCAATACTAAAAAACATTGATGGCATACAGTGTTTAGAGATCAACAGCACTGTTAGCTTCCACCTGTTAAACAGTTTCCATGGTCATTAAGAAGGCCAATGTAGTATGTAGAGTAATCTGTGTGGCGAGCATTGGAGAGTTTAAATTTACAGGAATTGAATGGATGTTTGTTGTTTCTTTCATCGGCTGTACGTTTATAACAGAATACACACTAATAATCAATTAATCTATTCTAACTTATTAACAAATTACTAGGCTGCAGATGTTTTACAAGAAGAGCGGTGTTGGCTTCATGTTTCAATTTCTGAGTTTGATCGCAAAGATGTAAGATTCTACCTCTGTTGTAGTCACTGTGGAACAAGCAGCAACAAAGAAAATGAGGCCATCTACAATTGTGGTGTATGCAAAAGGCATGGTGTCAACTGTGTTCCCAGGTGAGAATAAAATTTAACTGTTGTTCTTAGCCAAAGAACTACGGTTGTTCAGAAGCTTGGGTTTCACCGATTTAATTAAATTTAATGTGCATAGGATGAGCATTGGTTTTGAGGCTATTGACGAAACAGGATCTTTCATGTTCACTACATTTACAAATGATTCGGACAAACTTCTGAAAACAAAGACGGCAGACTTATACACAATGGATCTAGAGGTCAGTTAAATTTATAAACAACAATTTCAAGGTCTCCATGGTTAGCTATCTCTACAGCGTATAAGGAGCTGTGGAGATGACTAACTTAAGTTTTCAGAATTAGCTACAAATAGGTTATTACTAGGTCTTTGCTAAGGCTCATTATTTAGAAATCGGGTGTCTACAAGCTTATACATGACTACAAATTTACAGGAAAAGAAAGAATACCTACAGCGAGCTGAGGCTAGGATTCGGGCAGGCTCAATCTACATTCAAGTAGGCCCAGCACAATCTCTCTCAACGAATGGAGTACTCAAGTGGGTGCTCAAGCAGCTCTCACTCGAATAGACCACGCAGATCCAGAGCTGCCCACGGCTCATTTTGCAAGAAGGGATAAACGTCAATTCAAATACCTAATATTTTGTTATTTTCATGGCGCAAACATCATGTGTAATTTAAATAAAGGATACTTGACATAGGTATGAACAATTTAGGTGCATGGTCGCGGCAGCAGCTCACCTATAATAAACTGTGGAGCAAATTAATAAGCTTAGGACTGGTGGCAGTTGTTAAAGGCACTAAATGGTCACAGCTACCCTTTATCGTTGTGTTTCGTAATTGACTGAGGATAATTTTAGCTGCGAAATGCTATTTGTAATTATTGGTGTTTACTGAGAGTCCTATCTTTTAGGGTACCTTTGGCCATCATATATGTTGCTCAACTCTACGCTTGTTGTCTTCGTTGCTATGATAAATTACCAATTGATAGTAATCAAACACCTTACTAAACATGCACTTTGGATTTTCGGAAATGGATATAACCACAGCTACAATGAATTCCGTCCTGCATAGCAACCTTTACAACTCAAGAATGGAGAGGCCAATGTTCAGGCACCGGTTACTAAACCATTTTTGAATTTGTCAGCATCCTAAACTTTTCTTAATTCAGCAAGGACGGTTATAGTTTTATGTATCATGTAATCTAAACAGGTTAGGGTATCTCCAACTGGTTAAAAAAAATTGTAACTAAACGTTTGAAATTAAGTGAGAGCTTAGTTAGATGGAAACTAGGGGCAACCAAATCTGCTAAAGCGTCCCACAAGGATCTGTAACAATTTGAAATTATATCAAAACAAATGAAGGGTTACCTCCTCAGTGACATGACAACACATTTCAAGGAGACCAAAGAAACAACAAATCAGGAGAAAGTATAAAATTTATGCTGAATCAACAGGTTGTAGCCATAGCCATGCTTCTGGAGCACCAAATATAAGGCAACGACTAAGTCATCCATCTTATAAACCAACATTAGAAGTCACCTAAGCAAATATAGCTTCAATCGTCTCCCTTCTATTCACACAATAGTTCATCATCTGCCATTGTAAATCCACCATGAAGCCTATAAGCAAGCTTGCCAAAGAACTTGCAAGTGAGCCTGGTCCATATTCTATTAAGGTTAAGGTGATCGATAAAAAAATTGTGCATAGCTCATTGGAAAATAAAGCACTGGTTTCAAGATAAAGGGGTAACGTTCAAAACTTTCATGTATAAGCTTGTAGTAAATGTTGAGGCTCTGCAAAATGTATACGTCAATATACTAAAAAATGGAAGAATATTCAACAGTCTTCAAACTACGCTTATCTTATGAAATAAAAGGCAACTGAATCATCATTGAATTAATCAACGAGTACATTCTGGTTTACTGGCTTCTCATTGTCGTAACTTCACCAGTTATTAATCTAAATAGTGCTACCTACGATTAAAGATTAATAGTTAGGCCATATGTTATCAATACTGAAATGTAAACATCATTTGAGGTTGGATTCTCTAAAAGCTTCTTTGTTCTTCTTTGCTACCATGCTAAGCAGCTAATTGAATGTTTGTTTATTCATAAACAATTTGTTACAGCATACATGTTATTCTAGGCTATCTTAAAAATTCTTGGTGGCTGAAATTTTCTACGAAAATAAATTAGGTTCCGAAAGTTGTAAGTTTTCCTTCCCGCGTCAAATTAAAAATAAGTGTATACCCATGAAAAAGTCATCAGTTAACTGCACCATCATGAGAAAATGCCATGTAAGCATACTTTATAGGACTTTAATCTGAACAACATATTTGCCATTATATGTAAAGAAGTAGATGAATTAATTACTATCTAATTTTCAAACAATGCCTATAGGGGGCGAAGCTGCACAGTGTACTGTTTAATGATTCGTTGGTGGAGTCTGAAGATAACATAGAGGATGCAATGGAGTACGAGATTACCAATGCGAAAGTGGAATTGATCAGGGATATGGACACCGAGAATACCGATGATCAAATGTACCGTCTGAATTTCAAAATTAATACCATTGTCGATTGTATTCCAATTCAGCCTAAATACATCTCAATTGCAACTATTCCATGGACAGTCTCACTTGGTGATAAATATGGTGAGCACTGATAAAATCAGCATCCAATTATTTTCCTGACAGATGTTTTGTAATTTTTACTCATCTGTAATTACAGGTTCTCAGCTATCAATTTTTGGATTGTAGATGTACTTGGAATTGTCATATACGTCGATCCAAAGTGCCAAATCACCAGGCCAAACGGCCAGGTTCGAGATATTTGTGAAGTTATCATTGTTGATCAAAGGTATATGACCCCATTCAGAGATTTATCTTAAAGTATAACGTTTCAAACTAGGGTTGTCTATATCAAGCAATACTTACTGCGTGTACCTTAATTAAGAAAACACTGGTGTGTTGTTTTCGTGTATAGCTCTAAACAGATCGTGATAGTAACAGCTTGGGAAGAACAAGCTATTGAAGAATGCCAACGCATACAGGACAATGCAGCATCCTTTCCTGTGATTGGGTTTACAGCCTTAAGGTCGGCTCACCGAAAAGGTACTTCCTATTGTAAGCTGAATACGCAGATTCCGCTCATCAGTTTATAATGCTCTTTCTTAAAAAACTGTCGGGTCTTATCTTATAGGGTTCTCACTTGCATTGACACCCAAGACATCCATAAGTGTTGAGCCAAAGGGCGAAGAGGCTGCTAAACTACGCGCTTGGTAAGAGTTCAATAAATCATGGCAACTACTTATCGTTTACATTCATATATCCTAAATCATTTTCATCTCAGGGGAGAAGAAAATCAAGATATGCTTGCTGATAAGAGCTACCAGGTCTTTCAGGTCCGGCATCCTGATAAGGGACAAACTAGGTGTCGTAAAAAGCTAGAATTAACCTACCAAATTAACAATTTATAAGCCAAACTATACTCTAGACTACTTTAATGGATAAAGCAATATAGTGAAAGTAAGGGTCGATCCCAAGAGAAGGACTTTTAAGCTAAAGACTTGAATTGTAAACTATTGACTACTAATTAGGACTCTATGGACTAATCAAGACACTAACCACAATTAAGACCTAC